>JAVCKV010061857.1:3190-15606 GCA_032274145.1 Herpochondria borealis | reverse complement strand
CATCTATATTTCTCCGGAAACGATGCCCATTATTCTATTCCATTCATCAGAAAATGCCCAACGCCGAGCACTGATCATTTTCATAAAGACTTGGAAAAAAGAGGATTTGTCGCCATATAATTTTATATGCCTGAAATAAAACCTAATCGACTACTCAATAGTTGGGCCTACAAGAAAGCCCGCGCCTTGGTAACATCTACCCTGCAAACCCCAGAGCGATTGCTGGATCTAGTTGCTAACGCACAATCTAAAGCAGGCCAAGATCGTGACGGTAAACTAGCCGGCGTGTTTGATTCAATAACTGCGTCGTTTAGGCTGCTTAAGGCCTATGCTGCAGGAGAGTATCGACAGATTTCTCTCGAAAGTTTGGTCTTAATGGTCGCATCGATAATTTATTTCGTGATGCCCATTGATGTAGTGCCCGATTTTATTCTAGCACTTGGTTTCGTCGATGATGCTGCGCTACTGGCTTGGACCTTCAAAACAGTGGCGGGTGATATAGAAGAATTTATCGATTGGGAGAAGGAGCAGGCTGATGAAGCAGACTAAGACATAATAGACATCGTGCCTTTACGTATCTTCACGCAGTGCTTACCATATTTTAACTCTGTTCTTCGGCGCGATGTACATAGCATCGCCCTTTTTCACATCAAAAGCCTCGTAGAATTCATTCATATTTGACAATGCTCCTAGCGCACGAAACTCTTCAGGTGAATGTGAATCTGTGGCAACGATATTGCGCATCGTTGCTTCAACAAATTTGGATCGCCAAATCTGTGCGAAACCCATGAAAAAACGCTGATCGCCAGTAAACCCATCTATAATTGGTGCTGACTGACCATTAAGAGAAGTTTTATATGCTTTATAGGCAATGGTGACCCCGGATAAATCGCCAATGTTTTCACTAAGCGTTAGCTCGCCATTTACATAAAGGTCGTCATAAACCTTATATTGCGAATACTGCGTCACCAAATTCGCGGAACGTATTTTAAATTCGACTAAATCTTTTTTCGTCCACCAATTACGCAAATTGCCTTTGGCATCATATTTACTGCCTTGATCATCAAATCCATGGCCCATCTCATGCCCAATAATCGCACCTATACCACCATAATTAACGGCATCGTCAGCCGCTAAGTTAAAAAACGGCGGTTGAAGAATCGCGGCTGGAAACACTATTTCATTGACTGAAGGGTTGTAGTACGCATTGACCATCTGCGGTGTCATCAACCATTCCCAAGTGCGAATAGGGCCACCCAATTTAGACACTTCTTTTTTAGCAGCAATAGTTCGAGACCGCATGATATTACCGACCAAATCTTTAGGGTCCACCTTAAGCTCAGAATAGTCTTCCCATTTTTCGGGATAACCAATCTTCGAGGTGAAGGCCTCCAATTTAATCAGTGCCGCCTTTTTAGTGGCAGGCGTCATCCAGTCTAAGTCTTCGATACTCTGTGCGTAGGCATTACTTAAATTTTGCACCATCATGCTCACTCGCGATTTGGCTTGGGCGGTAAAATGTCTTGCAACATAAACCTTGCCTATGGCTTCACCTAAGTTGTCGTTAACTACCGCGACAGCGCGCTTCCAGCGCGGGCGTGGCTCATTGCGACCACTCAATTGCCTCGCATAAAAATCGAAATCTTCAGTGTCTAATGCGTCGGTTAAGTAAGTTGAAAAATTGCTAATGGTGTGAAACTTAAGGTAGGTTTTCCAGTCGGCCAAAGGCCTTGTGGCAAATACTTTGCCAAAGCCCTCTATATAGCTCGGTTGATTAATGATGATATGCGACTCACTATCAACACCAAGTGCATTCAGATATACGTCCCAATCAAAGTCTTTGCTTAACGTTTTTAGTTTGTTTGCACGATATTTGTTATAGCGTTTTTCGTTGTCTCGATTTTCTACGGGAGTCCAATTATGTTCAGCCAATTCTGTTTCAATCTCGAAGGTAGTCAGCGCTGCAGCACCTGCATTCTCATAACCAGCAATACGAAACATGTTCTCGATGTGCTTTAAATAGCCGTCACGTAAATCTACAAAACGCTCGCCCTGATTAAAATAGTAGTCTTGGTCGGGCAGTCCTAAGCCACCCTGCCATACGTACACTGCGTAGCGACTAGAATTTTTGGAATCAATAGCGATATAAGCAGATAAAGGATTGGCAACTCCAATACTGTCATAGGTACCTATAAACCTCGCGAAGTCTTGTTTGGTCTGCAGCGCATCTATGGCATCCAGGACATCTTGAATGGGTTTAATACCTAAACTTTCAACCGTTTTGGTGTCTTGAAAAGAACGAAAGAAATCAGAGATTTTTTGCTCATCGGTGCCGTTTTGTAAATTATCGGCTGTCGCCAACTCATCAATAATCGCTTTTATATCATGGTCTGCTTTGTCCCGGAGGTCATAAAAGGAGCCAATAACGGTTTTGTCTGCGCCAATATGATGACTCGCTAACCAACCACCATTAACATATTGATAAAAATTATCTTGAGGACGAACCTCTGTGTTCATGTTGGCTCTGTCTAAGCCCGAAGCAAGCACAATTTGCTCAGTGGTTTTTTCTTGCGCCAAGTCTATCACTGGTTTTAGCACTGACTGGCTCGTGGATTTGCTGACTAATGCTGCAGATGACGCGTCAGAAACATCAGAACCTACCCCCATCGTTGAATACAGGGATAAGATAATGATCAAAAATATTTTCATAGGAGATGATTCTTGTGTCTATTTAAAAGAATGATAGATAGTTGTTGGTGATCGTTATGTATATCCCTTAGAAGCACTTCCTATACTGGTCACATACCACTCAAGCGGCCCTCTAATTACGCCACACTTTAACAAGCCTTGCCTACCCTAGGCAACAGACTTCGTTAGCCTTTGCTTGGCTTGCTTCTACGAATAAACGGTGACATAACGCTTTTTGTATCATCACGATTGGTGGGAAGACTGGACATTGTGGTTTGGTATTCTTATTCTTAGGCTAAGCTCACATCCAAACGATCTAATCATGACCAAGACCCTAATCACAGTTTTTCTCGCTTTAATATCTATCAACATAAGTAACGCTGTTGATAACCCTGCTACTTTGCTAAACGAATTGAGTCCTACTGAAATCAAAGTTGTTGAACAAATAGATTTGGAATTACCACGGTCTCTAGAATTACTAGAGCGGGTCGTCAACATAAACAGCGGCACACTTAATTTTGAGGGTGTAAAGAAGGTTGGTCAGATTTTTGAATCTGAATTCAAACAGTTGAACTTTGAAACCCAATGGGTCGACGGAAGTTCTTTTGAGCGAGCGGGACATTTACTAGCAAACTATGGAAAAAGTGGGCCTAAAATTTTGATGATCGGCCACTTGGATACCGTTTTTGCTAAAACTGATGCGTTCCAAAAATTTAAACGACTCGATAGTGAGCGTGTTGCTGGGCCAGGCATCACCGACATGAAAGGTGGCGACGTCATTATTATTTCAGCGCTGCGCGCTTTAAAGAAAATAGGTGTGCTTGAAAATGTCAGAATCAGGGTGGTTATGACTGGCGATGAAGAAAGCAGTGGCACACCGCTCTCAGCCGCAAGGGCCGAATTGGTTAATGCTGCAAAATGGGCTGACATTGCATTGGGCTTTGAGGACGGCGATGGTGATATTAAAACTGCGGTGATTGCTCGACGCGGATCTGTTGATTGGACCCTGAACGTAACGGGTAAACCAGCCCACTCATCGCAAATATTTAAGCTTGATGTAGGCTATGGTGCGATACTTGAAGCCGCACGCATTCTAAATACATTTCGGGAAAAAATCGCGGGGGTTGGTAACCTTACTTTTAATCCAGGGATGATTGTAGGAGGTACAGAAATTGATGTAGATTCATCTACTGCCAGTGGAACAGCGTTTGGCAAGAATAATGTAGTTTCCAAAACAGTCAAAGTGTCAGGCGGAATTCGTGCCTTGTCACCAAAAGAGCTTTCTTGGGCAAAGGACGCAATGCAAAAGATAGTCAGCGAAAATCTAGCACACACTTCGGCAAAGTTAAGCTTTGATGAAGGCTATCCACCGATGGAACCGAGTGCAGGCAATCAAAGGCTCTTAACCCAATACAGTGGTGTAAGTGAATCTCTGGGTTATGGCCCTGTCGCCGCTGTAAACCCGCGTAATGCCGGCGCCGCTGATATTTCATTCACGGCTGAATATATCGACATGGGACTAGATGGCCTTGGCCTAATGGGTACCGGCGGCCACACTAAGAACGAAGTCGCTGACATAAGTAGCTTACAAAAAAATACCCACAAAGCAGCAGTTTTGATTTATCGCTTGGCTAATCAGTAGCGAATTTCCTATCAACTATACTAGGGCTTTTTTCTACAGACTTTTTTCTACAGGCTTTTTAAAAAGTGCAATTCCGAGCCAGGCAAAAAGAATTCCTACCAATGGATTAATCCAGTTCAATAGAGCCCACTGCACATAATCTAAAGTAGGCACCCCAAGGGTTGCAGCATAAAACGCACCAGTAGTCGTCCAAGGAATAAGCGCTGTCATCAGAGTGCCACCTTCCTCTAGTGACCTTGATAAAACGGCTTTATCCACACCTTTGTCATCAAACTTTTTGCGAAACATCTGGCCAGTAAGAATCAAGGAAATATAGCTTTCGCCAAGGATAAGGTTTGCGGCGAATGTACCTACAATCGCCGAGGTAACCAAACTGCCTATGCGTTCAACTTGCTTTAGCATCCATTGCATTAATACGTTTAAAAAGCCCATGTGTTGCAACACTGAACCAAGACTGATAGCGACGAAACTTAAGGTGAAAGTCCACGCCATGTCTGTGATTCCACCGCGATTTAACAAGGGGTCCAAACTTGCGACACCGCTTTCGACCTTAGCGCCAGCATAAAACCCAGAGATGATCGCCAATAAACTTTGACCTTGGAAAAAAATCGCCAGTAGCGCGGCTACCAGGGCAGCGACTAACATTGCTGCTTCGGCGGCTACACCACGCATCGATAAAGTTAAAAGCACCACCATCGGTAACAACATAAACACGTTGATAGTGAACGTTGAATCGAGCACACCAAGAAGAATATCTAACTCTTGCTTAGGTAGTGGTTGATTTGCAAACGACCAACCGATCCAACTGAAAGCAATCAAGGTGATGACATAGGTGGGTACGGTGGTATAAGCCATACTTTTAATATGAGCATACAGGTCTACATCCGCGGACAGGGCTGCTAAATTGGTGGTGTCTGAAACGGGTGACATTTTGTCACCAAAGCTCGCACCAGAAATTATCATCCCTGCAACAATCGGTAAAGGAATACCCATGGCGCTGCCAATACCAATCAAGACGATTCCGCCCGTACCCACAGTACCCCATGAAGTGCCAACCGCCACCGACATAATGCTACAAAGAACCAAGCCCGCGGGTAGGAAGATCGCAGGATGCATGAATTTCAAGCCATAGTAGATCAAGGTGCCAACCGTACCGCCCTGAATAAAGGTAGCAATCACAACGCCGATCATCAGAAAAATAAACATCGCCGGCATTGCGCGGTTCATCCCGGCAACCATCGCGGCTTGAATCTGGGAATAAGAAACACGTAGGGGTAGACAATTAATTACCACCCATACCAGGCCGATTAGTAAAATTCCGTGTAAATCAGCGCCTAAACCGAAGATGCCGTATGAGATCCAAACAGCAAGCCCTAAGAGAGTAATAGCGGCATGAAAAACCGTCGGCTGCTGTGTATCTTGACTTTGTAAGGGGTCGGTACTGTCTTGCATTGCTATTATCTTTTTCTATTCTAGAGTGACTAGGGTAAAGACAAGCTTGCGAGCGGTCAAATAGATTATTACGAGCAAGCGAGTTTCCAGTTCTCAGCTTATTAGTGTCAAGTTTCTTGCTTCTAAACCATTGATAGATAATCATTGTCGTATCGGAGTCGGGTGTTTGTCAGGGCCCTGTCGTGGTGTTTACGCGTGAATGACTTAGAGTCGTGGTTCACACAGAAAATGAGTCATTCAATAATGATTGTAAGAAAATTAAGATTGCAAAAAGGTTGGTCGCAAGAGCAACTCGCAGAAATGTCTAGTCTCAGCGTACGTACGATTCAACGCATAGAGCGCGGCAAGACAGCTGGATTGGAATCCTTAAAATCATTGGCTGCTGTGTTTGAAATTGATTTGTCGCAACTACATGATGAGGACACCGATATGCATCAACAACAAAACATGACTTGGGAAGAACAACGCGCACTCGAATATGTGCGCGATATCAAGGGATTTTATTCACACCTTACTAGCTATTTGATCGTAATTAGCTTTTTATTTGCGATTAACTATTTCATTAGTCCAGACTACATTTGGGCATGGTGGGTAGTTATGGGTTGGGGCATTGGAATGCTGTCGCACGCCTTATCAGTGTTTGAAGTATTTAACTTCTTCGACGCTGATTGGGAAAAAAAGCAAGTTGAGAAGCGCTTAAAAAGAAAACTATAAGAATTTCCAGCTTGTTAACTTATGCTTGTTAGCCAAAGAAGCTAAGCCAACATTTTTGGCGTATCGAGATACTCAAGATCACAAAGACCCTCGTCTAGATCCATCCATTGTTCTACGTCGCTGGTAAGACAGGCAATCGCTGCAGTCGGTACATTGCTGATCGCAGAATTGCTAAGACGGTTTACTGCTTGAGTAATTGCTGGGTTATGTGCGACCACAGCGATACTCTGCGCACTATCGGGTAAGTGCCTGAGGATTTCGAGTAGCTGGTCTGCATCAAAAGTATAGAACGATAAATCTGGAACTAGATTCACATAATTAAATTCACAGAGTCTTTGCGCATAATCCAATGCTCGTGTCGCAGTGCTCGAAAACATCGCATCTAAGACTTCATCTTTTTCAGCCAAATGACGAGCCATAGCAAGAGCATCGCGTTCGCCACGTTTATTTAATGGCCGTTCATGGTCATCCAGTTCTGGGAACTTCCAGCTGGATTTCGCATGACGAATTAGTAAAAGTCTACGCATTTGTTTCTCGGTTTACGATTTTTTCGGGGCTCAGGGCTATCATAAAACTATAGCTCTTCAGTTTTATGCTTGCGTGCTTCATTCGCTTTGAGCAACATATCTTCGACGTCCTCTGCCTTGCGCAATGAATCAATTTGAGCATCTATCAATGTTGGCGTTCGCGACTTAGTAGGGTCCTGCTCGCTGTCGCTTGCAGTCCGATCATCTGAACTTGGTGAACCACAACTTGTGAGACCAACAATGATCGCCAAACAGATAACTTTTAAAATACAATTTTGCATAATTCGAATCCAAGTGTTACCAAACTAAATCGTCTGGAATTTGATAATCCGCATAGGGGTCATCTGCCGCTGGCGCCATGTCGGCAGACTTATTCTCAATTATATATTGAGGATCCTGAACGGCAATTTTTTTTGCAACGACAGTCGGCACTAACTCAAACTGATCTTTGTTCAAAACGACGATTGTAATCTGATTGTTACTGAGTTGTTTTTGTTGTTCGTCAGTAACATAAATCTTACGAATCTTAACGGGCTGAACTTCAACTGAATGAGTAAAGTTGTAAGCTAATTCGCCACCCTCACGATCAATTTTACTACTGTTAACCAATTGTCCGATCTGCGAAAACCTCGCCTTTTCTTCAATCGCAGATTGTCGTTTGCGATTCAACTCTTTGTCGCGATTGGCTTTTTCAATTCTGACCAACTCTACATGCTTAGTACTTTCAGAAGCCTGGCCGCGTTGATTCTTGGGTTTTGTTAGTCCCTTTTTGGCCTGCTTACGAGCGTTTTTAAGACTTTGCTTGTCAGTGAGCCCGGCTTTTAGTAATTGATCTTTAAGTGACTTCATTGGAATAAATATAAGAAATTCGTTGCTGGTGCAGCCATTTTCACGAACTGCATTGGCATATTGTTTTGCCCTAATCATAAATCAATACGCATCAGGCGTTCGAACAATATAGCAGTATAGATAGATCGGAATGAGTTATAGGATCAGAGTAATTCTTGAATTATACTGTATATAATTATAGTATTTTATTTACCTAAGATTATTGACCATGTCACATGCCAAGCACTCTGCCTGAAAAATATTATTTGTCGCATGCCTTAGAGTTGTTTAATTTTGTCGAAAAAGAATGTCAGCCATTACTAGATCAAACCCATCTAGATTACCTTCAAGCATTCTCCCAATTAAGCTCTAATGGCAAATGTCTATTGGTGCGATTTTTAACTCGTAAGCCTCAGTTTCTAAAGCGCGATAGTCTCAAATATCCCGAGATTAGAGACATTAATTCGGCCATCGAGGAGCTCATTCAGGCAGGTTTGGTGAGTAGTATCAAGGCTCATGATTGGCCCAATTTTCTAAAAGTAGTGACCAAACCAGAGATCTTGAGTTGTATTAACGCATCTCAATTTCAAGTAAAAGCGTCAAGTAATAAAGCGTTGTTGGTCGAATTCGGGAGTAAATGCTTTGACGGCTCTGAACCTGAGCTAGCTTCAATACAAGTAAACTATCTAGCACGTCGACATCAAATTGTTATTGATTACATTTTATTTCTTTTTTTTGGTGATCTGAATAACCGCTTTCAAAAATTTGCAATGCGCGATTTGGGCGTTATAAAAACACGAGCCAAGAATACCGTCGTGAGCCCACGATTCAGTACAAAGAAAGAAGCCCACGGTGTTTTTGCTCTGCTATTACAAAAACGACAGTTACGAGCGGCACCATGTCAGTTCAAAGAACAAGTCGCAGAATATTTACTCAACTCAGATGATATTCCTGAAAGCGCACAGGTCATTAAAGACAAATTAGTACTTGAGGTTGGGTTCCAACTGCTCGCAAATGACCCGGTCAAAGCAATTGAGGTATGGCGCAGTAGTAATGACCCAAAGGCAACGGAGCGTTGGGTTCGAGAAAGCTATATATCACAAGATCGAGACCTATTAAAACAAGAGTTGAATAAAATGAAATCGCAATCAATGCCGGCTGCGCAACGCGTTTTTATTGAAGATTTTTACGCCAGAAAGTACCTCGGTGAACGAACCAGCATCTATACCAAGATGCTGCGTGAATCGAACACTGTTATTGAGTTAGATGAGAGCTTTATCAATGACGTCGAACAAGGCGTAATTGAGCTTTATCGACAACAAAGTCAGCAAGCACACTTCACCGAAAACCACCATTGGAGAGTTCTGTTCGCACTGACATTTTGGGACTTATTGTTTAGCAAAAACCAGGTACAACACAACGAGTTTGATCTATTACCAGCATCGCTTAAAGACGGTAGTTTTTATTCGCAGAACAAACTGGCTATTGTCGCTTGCCTCAGTCTATTGAATTCTCCAAAACATGCCAATGAACGCTTCATAAAATTAGCTGCCCGCCACTATGGAAGTCCAAATGGAATATTCCGGTGGAATTCAACCTTACTAGAAAGTATTCAGCCATGCCTTCACTACGCTCCGGCAGGGTCGATTGCCAAGGTCTTGCTCTCTATCGCTAAAGATTATCGCAATTGCAAAGATGGCTACCCAGATTTAATGATCATTCAGAATGAGGTGCTACGTTTTGAAGAAATCAAAGCTCCTGGCGACATTCTTCGAGCCAACCAACTACTTAGCATTATTCGCCTGCGCGAGGCTGGGCTGCAAGTAGCCTTGTCACAAGTCAAGTGGGCAAGCAACCCTAATCAACTTTATGCTGTGGTCGATATAGAAACAACGGGGAGCAGCAAAAACAATAGCTCTATTACAGAGATCGCAGTGGTGCGCATGCGTGGGTCACAAGTAATAGGAAAATGGTCGAGTCTAGTAAACCCTATGCGCCATATTCCACCACACATCACTCGTTTAACTGGTATTTCAAACCATATGGTGGCATCAGCTCCCGTATTTGAAAAAATAGCCCAACAGCTATTGGAGCAATTAAACGGTGCCATTTTTGTTGCGCACAATGTTGGCTTTGATTACGGCTTCATTAAGAGTGCCTTCGAGCGCATGGGCGTAAGCTTTCGCATGCCTAAATATTGTACCGTGGTAAATAGCAGGAAGGCTTTTCCTGGCCTTAAATCTTATAGCTTAGGTAATTTAACCCAGCATTTCGATATCAACCTTGATTCGCATCATCGTGCATTAAGTGATGCTAAAGCTACCGCCGATCTTTTAGGCTTGATTCATAAGGCCAATTAAACAGAGGTCTCGCCGATAGGGGTTATTCATCAACGAACTCGGTCGAATCACTATCTAGATTTTCCATGTTTTTTTGCAGTCAGTGTTTTTGCACCCGATCCTGGTCTAGTTTTTTGTGGTAGGAAATAAGATTTCTTGCGCTCTTAGTTTCTCAAGATTCATAATGGGCACACTGGTGCTGCATGAGGCTTGAACTAGCTCAATATTAAAATAGAATCTTCGGCGACAGCCGGCACAACTATAGAATTGATCAAGCTCAGTCGTCCAATCTTGAAGACGGGGATGAATGACTATTGGTATAGCGTAGGATGGCTTATGAGTATTGGAGAAACATGTGGATTTTAGAATTGCTTATGGCCGTTTGACCTAGGCACTAAAAACCATGTATCCATTATTTTCTTACCCTTAATCTGCATCGCGCCTCTGTGTTCGCATTTAAAGGTATCTTTTATAAGTGAATAAGTAGCTTCTGAAATTTGAACTTTGCCTGGTAAACCATGCGATTCCATACGAGAGGCTGTATTAACTGTATCGCCCCAAAGGTCAAATTGGAATTTTTTCTGGCCAATCACACCAGCGATAACTGGGCCAGAATTTATGCCGATCCGAAGCTCTAGACCTTGCACTAGATCTGAGGACAAACTAGATTTGAATTCGAGCATCTCCAGTGCCGCGGATGCTAGTAACTGAGCATGGTCAGCGCATGGTAAAGGCAATCCGGAGATCGCCAGATAGCCATCCCCTACTGTTCGTAGCTTCTCCACACCATGTTTCTCCACCACCGAATCAAAATGACCGAATACTTCAGATAGCAATTCAAATAGTTGTTTTGCGGTCAATCCGGCCGACAGCGGGGTAAAGCCGACTAGATCAGCAAACAAAATACTGACATCGTCGTAGTTATCAGCGATCGGTGCCTCACCGTTCTTGAGTCGCGTAGCGATTTCTTGCGGCAAAATATTCAATAAAAGCGTCTCGGATCTTTCTCGCTCAGCTTCAAGTTTGTTTTCATTGCGCTGATTCTCGAGATACATATAAACAGCAAACATAACCACTGCTAACATGGCCGATAAATAGGTCATCATATAGATCGCTATAACGATAATCGGCGGCAGCACTATAAGTGGTTCAAACAGATAGAAGCTCAGCTCCAAGGCAAGATACAACAGTGCGGAGAACCCTGAAAAAAAAGCAGGTACGCTTATTTTCTTGATCGAGTAATAAAGAAATGGTGATAAAGCCGCCGGGTATAAGAAAAAATGCACACCTGCATCGCGGCCCAATAAAAACGCGATCGAGGCAATTTGAAAATTGCCATTAACAAGCAATACCACCTTGGCCAACTCATACCGTTGTTGCTGATTCAGGCGTAAGACAAAAATATACGTTGCCAAAGCCACTAACGTAATAACGGTGGGTATGGCTAGTTCCGATACGGAAAATATAAGCAAGTAGCCAAAAGTCAAAACAGCAGTGAACATGGTCGCGGAATTAGTCAGTCGAAGCAGCTTGATCTGCTCCATCGACAGCTCCGGAGTTACGCCAGTATTGGCATACCGCTCCCACAGGCGCTTAATACTATTGAACACTGCGTTACTAATCTAACCAACCAACTTGAGGGATACTGCATACGCCAGCCAGATCCATAAACCCATCAGCACACCCATCGGCACTGCCCAATAGAACTCTCTACGCCTTATTTGAGTAAACAAGTAAGGCAATGCCAAGGCCAATATGAATTCGCCCAAAATAATATAATAAGGTGCATTCCAGATAATATGCTGTGGGTCATCATAGAACCACCAGCCTGCACCCTTAGCACAAGATTCATAAATAGGAATAATTACTCCACCTATTAAGCCTGCTGCCAGAGTGCCAAGGACTAAGCCTTTGCGCAATGAAATCCAATAACCAATATAGCCAATCTGAACCAATACAACAGCCCACGCCACTGGCATATAGATCGGTGAGTCAACCAGCAACGGCTCGCCATGCTCATAAAACAAAGTTTTGGTTTGTTCTACCAACCAAGCATCCGCTAGTAGCTCAGTCACACCTGCGACCAAACCAAAAATTATTAACTTACCGAGGAACTGATCGTCTTTTTTGATTATGTATATAAAATCAACAATCAAGACAATGAAGGACAACAATACTGCCGTCTTCCACCCCGTTTTGAAAAAAGAGTTAATGATTATCCAGGCA
>JAVCKV010061746.1:0-22320 GCA_032274145.1 Herpochondria borealis | reverse complement strand
CCCGGAAGGATTCGATTCTTACAACCCGGGTTCTGACACGGACTTGTAATGAAGCTCCCACAGGGCATGCATTTCTCAAGGGCGGGTGAAATCAGGAAACCATTGGTCATACTGTAGGGCCGCGTATTGAACTCATCCAACTCATTGCATTTTGGGCACTCACGCCAATCATCTCCGATGTGACTATCATCGTCAAAGTGATCGAAGCATTTCGTATAGCTCATGTGTGATCGCAAGCAGTGCTCTCTTGAATACGATCCAATCTCGTACTCATGGTCATTGTCACAGATTGGGGCGTTGCAGCACGGTGTGTACCCGATGGTTACCTCATCTGCACTAGTTCCACAGACAAAGCACTTCGCGTCCTTTGATGTCTCGAATGGATAACATCCGATTGGATACTTTACAAGTTCCTCAGCCGCACTAAAGTATCGAAAGTGCAATTCCTTCCTTTTTGATAGGAACTTGCATTCGAGTTTGTGCCGAGACCAATCTTGACGCTGGTGGTCCTTGGAACAGTAGAAGGCGCATTTGCACTGGACACACTTGTTGAGCTGCGTATCCTGGCTGCACCCTGCCAGCTCGCATCGCTTTGGAATAAAGATAGTTTTCGTATATTTCTTGAGTCGCTTGGTGTGCTTCTCGTTCCGTTGCGTTGGCATTCGTAAGTTGTTTTGGTAGTGGAGTGTGGCTTCTTCCTTGGAGAAGATTTCTGGGTTACCAGGGCCAAATCCAAGTTTCCACTTGGCATACGCCGTTGGAATGTTTACATTCAAACTACCGATTTGCTCATGAGAATCGTAGAACTCAAGCAACTCATTCAACTGCTGTCGTCCGGTTTCGGAACCGGCCGCTTCCCGCGGTGTCAAATCGCCGAGCATGGGCACGGGGGTGCTAAACCATTGGTTCCACATCTTACATTTCATTTCCACAAGGAAGTCTTCGGGCAAACCCTCCATGATTTCGTCTAATAATCAACGAGCCTTGTTCTCGTTCGTGGCACAACGCAACACTTGTAATTTTGAATTTGAAAAGCAGAGAAGAGTGCTGCTAGTGATCAACCCAATGAAAGACTATCCCTACAGGTAGCTACTGTACTGTATGGTAGCAGGCAAAGCCTTGCGAATCATCAGAAGCCTCAGATCAAGAGATAGACTGGCATATATACGAGTACTCCAGATCAATTCTTGCTACTTCAAGTTTCAACATTCCCAGGTACGATGCGAATACCATGTAAAAGGCTGCGGACTCCTCGATCACCGCTACCAAACTATTATTATAATAGAGTCTGTCGGTCGGTGTCGGTCACTCCCAGCAAGCTAATCGTGGTTCTCACGGATAACCTCTTTCAAGCGTTTTTACAAGCTAGGCTGGGGGGCTTCTTGAGTCTTTTTTCTTGTGAGCTAGACCAACTGCATCGGGAATCAAAAGTTGCATAGTAATTAATTGTGAGCTGTGAGCCTCAACTTGAACTTCAAATTGGCTTCGGAAAATACATGTGGGGAGGCATCACCCTCTCCCTCTTGTTGGTGAATGAAGCGTAAACTACCCGACAACAACACGACAACAACAGCTTGCAAACACTATCTTTCGTTTCATTCGGAAAATATGACGCTACTCGAGATGAATAACGACCACCACTACAGTCGAGAAGAATTGAAACCCCTGAATCTCATGCAGCGCCCCGTTTGGGTCTTTGACATCGAAGGCAAATGCATGTACTGGGCCAATACTGCAGCGCTGACAGTTTGGAACGCCAAGTCACTCACGGAGCTGCTCGCACGCGATTTCAAGTCAGACATGTCGGTCGTGACCGAACGGCGCCTCCAAGATTACTCAGTGAGGTTGAGCCGCGGTGAGATCATCAAGGAACAATGGACCACTTATCCGTCAGGCAAGGCTAAGACACTCTCCATCACCGCCTCTGGAGTTCGCATCGAAGGGGGACAAGTTGCGCTCATGGTAGAGGCCGAATTACCGGAACGTAATGAGATTGAAGCATCGAACGTACGAAGTGTGGAGATGTTGCGGCATCTGCCTCTCCCAGTAAGTCTGCTTGATATGCAGGGGAAACTAGTATATCAGAATCCGGAATCGGTTGCAGTGTTCGGGACTCCAAAAGAAGATGAAGAGTGCCTTCGTAGTCGCTTTGTTGATCGTGCCTTGGCCAAGTGTATGCTGGAGAAGCTCCAAAGCGGTGAGGATTATAATGTCGAAGCTGAGCTATACACAAAGCAAGGCGCCCAATGGTTCTCCGTTTCTGCAAGGCGTGTCACGGACCCGGTCACATCAGAGCACATGATCTTGTTCAGTGCACGTGATATTGCAGAGATCGTCCAAGCCCGCAAGGAGAAGGAACTTATTCGCTGCAAGTCACAATTTCTAGGTGTGGTGGCGCACGAAGTTAGAACACCGCTTCATCAGATCATTGGGCACATTGACCTGATGGAACCACAGGGCCTGTCAAATTCACAACTGGAGACAATGAAGGTGATACAAACCTCATCTTTATCGCTCATGTCAATCATCAATGATGTTTTGGACTATTCGAAATTGGAGATAGGCCAACTCCATTTGGAAAACTCCGTGTTTGACCTACATGCTATCCTTGACGAATGCATGGAATCGGTCGAAAAGCGAGCTAAACAGAAGAATCTGTCGCTAGTGAAAACTTGCTCCCACGACATCCCCGCCAAACTCCGAGGAGATCCAAATCGCACGAGACAAATTCTGTTGAACCTGCTGTGTAATGCCATAAAATTCACGGATGCAGGCAGTGTTGAACTCAAAGTTCACCTCGTGGCTCCTGACGAGGATGCAACAATTCTAAAGCAGCAAGTTTGTCTGCGGTTTGAGGTCATTGACACAGGAATAGGGATTGATGCTTGTCACCAGGGGCATCTATTCGAAAAGTACGAGCAAGGAAACACTTCTATTGGGCGCAACTTTGGTGGAACAGGGTTGGGTCTTGCGATTTGCAAGCGACTGGTAGAAGCCATGGGAGGAACCATTGGTTTGACGAGCCAGCTGGACAAAGGAACCTCAGTCTTCTGCGCACTATCCTTTGAAGTCGAGCACTCGATTGAGAACTTGAAGCCTCGGATTGAAAGCTTGGTGCGGGAACATGGTGATACTAGTTTACGAGTTTTGGTGGTCGAGGACAACCTGATAAACCAGAAGATGGTTCGTGCCATGCTGAAACGAATGGGGCACAAGGCCATCATAGCGTCGAATGGTCAAGTTGCTGTTGACGAAGTTCGCACATCTGAACCATTTGATGTCGTGCTGATGGACATTCAAATGCCAGTTATGGATGGAGTCGAAGCCACGAAACAAATTCGTCATCTCGACGCCGCCAACCACCATGTACCGGTACATATTGTTGGTTTGACGGCCAGCTTTCAACGGTGCGATATGCAATACTACCAGTCCATTGGAATGAATACATGTCTTGGTAAACCAGTGCGATTGAACCAGTTGAAGCAAACAATTGAAAATGTCTGCAAGGCCTCGCCATGCGCATGATGCAACTCGCCACCAGCGTGACTACTAGGAACAAGCAGACAAACCAGCCAGAAAGTAAGCTGGCCGAACAAGAACTGATCCACCATGGTCATGTCAGCCAGCCAGTTCTAGCGAATTGGCGCATTCAGCAGCTGGCAGCATGAGCAGCGAAAGAGAATGGGTCCACTCTGAACACAAACTTTTTCCATTACATCCTTTTGTCTACTTTGCGCACGATATCGTTTATAGTGACTGTTCGAGCTCTTGAACTATGCGCATCAGACTGACTCCATCGCACACTGCTGAGAATAGAAGGCTGCCCAGAGTACTTATTCGGATCACTATTTGTAACCTGTAGAGTTCGATTGTGGGAAAGGTCCTGCTATATTTAGCTTGACGTATGTGCTTCGTTACGACAGGAGTTTAGCTAGCAACAGAGCATGATAGCAACATGATCGGTGGAAGCACCAGCATATAGTGCTGACAAAACGTTCGCGTATTCATACCGAAACAAGCGTTCATATATCTGATGAGTGTTGCCGATACTACTCCTATCACAAAGTCAAGCTGATTGAATGTTTTTCGCTGCCCGCATGTACTGCACTAAGTGTATGCAGAGCTGAGACTCAAGAGGGAGGCGGGCTTCTCTCACAGGCGTTTCGTAGAGCGCGGCAATTGGCAGCATACTTTTAGCTCCTATTCTATCGCTGCAGTCGCAAATGAACATTTGCCTGGTAGCCTGACGAGCTACTGTACTTCTCAAAATCGCCTCTGACAGGACATGGTACTAACTCTAAGAGGGATAGTGGTAACACGACCGCGTGGTATTGCTAGTTACATGCGCAGTGCAGCCTTGCCATAGCTATAACGTTGTCAAGATATGTGCAAGAGTTAAGACGACGGCACTATAGACTAATAAAACTTACCGACCCATGGTCTAGTAGAGGAAGTACCGACTGTATCCTCTGTTACTATCATCTGCTTGTGTTCCCACACGCGCCTACAAAGTCTCCAAGCTACATACTGATCGACGCTCGTGACAGCCGTAGCTTCTTATCACCATAGTCGATTTTCGTTTCAGTTTGAATTTGTGAGCAGCTGGAGACTTGACCAAGAGACCTACGTGGTCGCCGTCGTGTTGTTGCGATAGTCAGTTTGAATTTGTGAGAATGTTAGCCTCCGTTCAACTCGAGCCAGCCAGTCGCGTGCCAATGGGCGGGTAGGCCAACTCCGCCTAAAATCACTTACGCACGTCCACGCACGTCGTCAACTCCGCTCGCAGTGTACACGTAGAAGAGAGCATTCGGCCGTTAAATTGATAGTCATTTGCAGACGTGTTTTTAGAAGTAAATTTGGCTATTACCACAGAACTAATCGATAGTGGGTCGATTGACAACCGTCGCCAAACGTTTACGAATGGCTGGATTCTTTTCTTTATAGTACGAGCATAACATTGACTTGTTTGGCTCGGACCAAAAATTCAAATGCGCCAAGACTTGCTTTGGAAAGAAATGAGTATCAAAACAGTGGCGAGCGGAGAACATTGATGTGTTCCCGTCCTGTATCACCGCAATTCCGCGAGGAGGAACACACACAAGACACAGTTAGTGGTCGTTACCCAAAGAACGCATTGCAAATATCAGCCACCATGGAGGACCAAGCACGCAGCTACCTTGATCAGTTAACAGAGAATGAGTCTGCAGAGAGGGTTGAGGCTTCCCCCATGATGCCAGAAGGCATCTATTTCGGACGGCTGGATGACCACGATCGGGGCGAGAGCATAAGGGAACCGCCACAGGGCTTCACAACTCCTCCCCGACATACAAGGAAGCAAAGGGGTACCCCCTCGAGGAACGACCCCCCAGAAACCTCGCCCTTATCCCATTCCCCATTCCCTTATCTGATAGACGATGACCCCTTTCAAGACGATTTCCCTGGAGACGAAATGATTCGGGGGGCTCTGCCGCCAATGTCCCCGGACGGACTATTTGCTGCAAACGGTAAACCTACCATGAGCCCGAGGAGAGATACACTGCTTGTTAACCCCATACCAATATATCACAACAAGAGCGAAAGGAGTAACTATCAAGGGACAACTGAGACTATCGCACCTATGGCACCAGAAGGAGACTCGTACCCCTCTTCCCCAGGGAGGCGATCACGATCTTGGTGGCAAAAAGCCAGGTTGGGGCGCAAACTCGATGATCACAGTGACGCCGGTACTGGCAATTCTACAGAATCAGACATGCAAGATGGTGATATGGTTATTCAAATCCTCCCCGCTGTGTACGATGTTGATACTTCACCGCGAAGAGGAACGAAGTGTTTGACTCGATGGCAGTACTATATTGCTGGTGGTGTATTCCTGTTGATAATGATTGCGGCTGCACTTGGAATTGTCTTTTTGGTTCGGCCTGATAAAAGCAACCCGACTTCAGCGGCATCTTCGGAGGTGACGTTCTCTACCCCAACCCGGGCTCCAGCGGCTAGTCCAACCGCAAGGCCCACAATCCCAAACGCTCTTGAAGCCAACCTCATTAGTTTGATCCAGTTGTCAAGTCCATCCACGACCTTCACCGATCCTGCTTCCCCTCAGAGTCAAGCTTTGGCTTGGATAATGACTGATCCGATATCGACAGAAGCGTCGTCCGTGAAACGCATGCTCCAGCGGTTTGCACTCGCAACCCTTTGGTTCAGCACAGGTGGTGCGGAGTGGGACGATGAAGTAAATTGGCTGGAGCAAACCAACGAGTGCGACTGGGGCAAGGATGCGTTTGCGATCTCCTGCGACGGCAGTGGGCATTTGAATCGTCTGGATTTGTTCGCGACCGGGCTCACCGGAAGCTTACCCGCAGAAATCGGGCTCTTGACGGGACTGGCTGCTTTGAACCTGGGCGACAATATGATGACGGGGACGGTGCCAGCCGAGTTGGATCGACTGACACATTTAGCCTTTCTCATGCTACAAAACAATAATCTTGGGGGATCTATTTCGTCAGACTTTTCGTGCTCTCCAGCTCCATCTTCAGCTCGATTTTTCTTGATCGATTGCGGCAAGATCGACTGTGAGTGCTGCGAAAGCGAAAACGGGGTTCCATGCTAACAATTTTTGTATGATTTCATTCTCTTCATAACGAATATATATTAAAGCTACACTATGTTCTGTATGAATCTCTATTATGCACACTACGAGCAAGAGCAATGACGCCATGAGGAGAAGAGAAGAGGCGCCCGTCAGCATTGCCAACGGTCCCATTTGTCTAGCATATCTTTGGAAAAAAGATTGATCGTGTTTCCAGAGCGTAGACGGGACTTGTCACAGCGTTCAGAAATTTCTTTAGTCGCCAAATTTTGTGATGGCAACGGGAAGTGCTTCCTATTTGTATCACTGGCAATTTGTCGAACGGCTAGATTATTGACAATAGTGTAGCTCCTCTTCCCCCCCAACACTTCGGCACGTGTACCAGAACATTAGTGCTGTGTTTTCTATGACACTTACCCTACGTACTTAGTACACGCAAACTGCTAGTAGCATCCATCAGCCGTACTTGAACACGGTCTTGTACTTTGCATAGTTGCAGCAGAACAATCTTTGGCGAACGACAACCTGTAACCTTGTTAGACGGTCTGCCGATTGGCGGTACTACCTAAGCGTTCTAACCTCATGCAACTGAGGGTACCTCTACGGGTACACTGTAGCATATGTATCCGAATTTTAAATTTGGCAAGGACTTCATTCATTTAGGACCAAAAGATACAGTAGCGCAGAATTCAACCTCTTCAACCTCCATCATGTCTCCAGAGATATCGAAACGGACACCCCCTACCACAACATCCATCGGAATCGGCTCATCATGGGAAAGTTGTGGTACAACCGACTAACCGGAGTTTCGTACTGCAACGCCCATCTACGACCTTGTTAGAAGGCATGACCCTTGCCTATATCAAGAACCGATTCAAAAGCGGGATGGACAGCAATACTACCTCATAAGCGTTCTAGCCTCGCTATCTAAGTGAAAGACACCAAGAGGATGTGCCCGAAACTTGGCAAGGATGCCATTCATGCTTACCAAAGAGGGTACGATCTCCATCTTATCTCCAGGGATATCGCGAAATCAAACACCCGGACAAGTTAGTGATTTGCACAGTTGTAGCAAAACAATCTTTGCGGCCATTGTTTGACGACAACGCCAATTAGCGGTTTCGGCGAGATGAGCAGTGAGACCACCTAAGCTTTCTAATCTCACGCAACTAAGTGAAAGGCACGTAAGGTATACCCGAAACTTAGAAACTTAGCGAGGATGCCATTCATACAAAGGGCATTCATCATCTTCAATCTCCATCGTTTCTCCAGGGATATCGCGAAACCCGCCAGCAACATGGACTCAAAACTTGTTCCGGGTGAAAGTACTCGCTCAGTTGTCCCACAACTGACCGGCCAAAGCCTTGGTTCTACAACGACGACCTACGACCTTTGTGAAACGTCTAATCCTTGCTTCTATCTATTTCCATCGAGTCGGATGATCAGGATGGTGTGAAAGCGTTCCAACCTCATGTAACTAAAGTGAAAGATGTCCTTAGATATATACCTAAAACTTGGCAAGGATGTCGTTCATGCGTACCACAGAGTATTCAACATCTTCAATCTCCACCGTATCTCCGGAAAAATCGCGAAACCGAATCATATCACCCGCTTCAACATCCATTGGCATGAGCTCGCCATTCGTAGCATATCTTCCCGGTCCTACTTTGACGACTTCGCCAACAGTTGGCTTGGCTTTGCCTTGTTTACTCTGGGCGATGAGGATACCGCTGGTGGATTCGGCGTCGTCCTTCCTCATCACCTTGACCAAAACATTGTCACGAAGCATCTCTGCAGTCTCCATATTGAGCTTGTCCCCGGTGTATTTGACAAGGATGTTCATATCTTGAATCAAAACATGCAAGTCTCCGTCGATATCCAGTCGTGATCCAGAAAAGGCACCGTACACGACCTTCTCACCCGGGGAGACTGGCATGTCAAACTTGAATCCAGATTCCTGGTTAATCTTTCCTGGACCAGTGGAAACAATCGTTCCCTCATTTCTCTTCACCTTCACCTTGCTCCTCAAGAGTAGACCTCCTTCCGTTTCCTCTTCCTTCTCGTCAAGCTTGATCAGAACCTTGTCGTTGACAGGTGTGAATTCGCCATCAATGGTCTTTCCGTCTAGCGTACCGTAACACCGTGAAAGGAGACCTCTTGACTGGGCTCCATTGTTAATTGTAAAGGCGACACTGCTCTGTGCGCTGAGAATGACAACAAGACTAGCAACAAACTTCATCTTCTTGATTTCGGATAGATGGATGGCGACGATGGGTGATGGAGGGGAGTGATGGTGTGATGGATTTGGTTGGAGTGAGTGATGGTTGGACAAACGTCACTCTTGGATGGTTCGCAGGCCACAAAACCCCGGCGACAGTACCAGTGGTGTACAAATGGTACCAATATCGTACTGCTGGCACAAATAGTCGTATCGCCATATGGACGTCGTGATTGGAAGCAGAGGCTCACACTTCTACGCGCCTATGCTCGTGTACACGATTTCGACAAAGGGCCACCCAAGCGTGTCTTTGAAGGACAGATGCAGTGCTGAAGCTATCCTAATAGTATATGTAGCACACGCACTTCGAAGTGGTTGAGATATCAGCTCCTATCCTGATATCAGGTACCCACGTGTCAGTTTCCAAGGTGCTCTGAGAGCCAACTTGCTTCAAGCGGCCGCCATATCTACCGCCACAGCAGCATGTTCAATGCAAGTATGACCGACCTAGTGCGCCATTTTAAAAAGCTACTCATTGTTTAGTATTAGAGGATGCAAGCATCCAAGAGGAGTTGTCCCTTGGATCCTGAAACCATGCGAAGATAATTCACTTCCTGTTCGTCCATGACAGTGTCTCCGCGGTCGAAACGCAGCCTTCCGATTCCTGTCACCTCAAAATTCGAGAGAATGTGCTCCACTTCCAGAGGCGTGTATCGAGGAACTGTCACAATATGCATCGGGAACTTGCCATCCACATCCGCGGCAGCTTTCTCTGCAGATGCTGTGAGACCGTCTGTAAACTCGCGAGCAACAGCGCGATTCTCTGAGGTGCAGGCAATGATCCCCCCTCGTTTGATTGGAACGGGTTCCAGTTTTTGATCTGGGTTTCTTGAGATTCCCAAGCAATCCATGAATGGTTTGAAGAGATTGATTTGGTCCAATGGGATCGATTCTCGGACACTTTCATCATAGTCCATGTGGAAATATTGGCCATGGTCGTAGTAGCAGTTGAATTCATCCAACGCAACCACAAAAGGCTTCTCGTCTTGATTCATGAGGGTCTCAACAACGACGGAGTAGCACATTGGCGCGAAAACTGTTTCCTCTTTTGCGAGCTTGAGCAAACCAAGCAGAGACAGGTCGTCCTTGTACTCTTCTGGCATCCTCTTCAGAAGGTCGTCAGGCAAGAACTTGTCTCTTGTTTCCTCTGGTGCTTTCATTCCCTCCAGATCTTTTGCATGGCTCTCCAAGAAGTTGTTGCAAATCTCTTGGGACAGCAAGGGAAGATCAAAGAGCCCCTCAATTTTTGTGTTTGGCTCAATGTAGAAACCTAGTTTCCGCAGGCGATCTCCATCTGGCATGAATAGAACAATGTTGCCTGATTTTCGCGCAGCTGCTACAATCGAGACAAGTGTAGCAGTCTTTCCAACGCCCCTCTTTCCATCGACGTAGACTCGAAAGGCTTCGTTTTGCTCAATGATCCGGGCGATTTGTCGGGTGCACTGTCTCAGCATAATTCTTCTGGTCTCGTCATGAGCTGATAGTTCCCACTCCTCAACCATGCGCCCTTCGCCACCTTTTGGATGCGGCATCAGAGGATGCACGATGCGAGGCACTGTAGGAGCAAATTCCTCGCCTTCAGGGATATCACTCTTGTCGTACAAATCCATGAAGATTGGAAGCACTTCCTTGTCCTCTACATCCTTCACTTCCTCTACAGGTTCACCCTCTTCTCCAGCATCGTCTGTATCTTCAGGATTAAGACTCTTGAGATATTCTTCCATGGCGGTCTCAACCCAAAGCCCAAAGGTAGGGTGAAGTCCCAGGACCTCCTCTTTGTCCTTCAACTCAAACTCTACAGATTCGAACAACTCATCTATGGCGTCCTGCTTTTCTTCCCAGGTTTCAAGTTTCTGAATTTCTGCAATCCTCGGTTCCGCCATTATAGACACCTGACTAAGAATGTACTTGTACTGATGTGCCTTTCGCTGCGCAGCATATGCTCTTGTTTTTCCAGAGCCTGGATGGGGTGGAGGTCCTCGTGGCAGCGGCAACTCTGCAATCTCACTCAAAGAGGGAACACCACCCTCAAAGATTTTGATACGATCAACGCTGAGTTTGGAGGCAAACGATGGCTTCCAGTCTGGATAGTCGTCCCACTCTTTCGTTGACGACCAGTCTTCCTCTGTAATTTCCCATGGATCCGACCACAGACGCCCTGTGCGCATGTCAAGCTCATCGCGAACCTTTTGAACTCGTTTTTCCTCCTGCTTTTCTTCCTCTTCGGTAGAAAGCTTACCGAAAGCAGCTTGTGGATCATAGTGATATAGATCCATATCAGTGGGATCAAAATGATCCGTCTCCTCAGGAATGTCGTCTGATGGTTCTTCTTCATTCCATCGTTCGTGAACATGTCGAGATATTCCAAAGGAGCGGGCTGGCTGCTGCCGAGCAGCACTCTCTACAAGACGGGTGGAACGCCGAGCAAACCGCAACGAGAGGCGCAACATGGTGGGTCTATGATGTTGTTGTTTCGAGACGATTGACGTGTTGTGGGGTGGAGCGCCAAGTCTCTGGCGAAGGCCAGACTTGGGTGTCCGTCCATCGTCCGAGGGGCATTCGATTGCTCTGCGCGTTTCGCACATAATGCTATGATAACTTGTTGGTCGTAACAGAATGCGTTCTGAATTTCCTCTGTGCTCTCACCTCTCGCCAACGAACTCCTTTGGGCCTGGCTTACTTCGCTGGGCGGAGTGTTCTGTGTATCATAAACTACATGCGACTCCTTGCTTATTCATTATATACATGCACATGTAGCAGCAAAGCCGCATAAAACCCGTTGTGTATTCGGACCTCTCTCTCGCCAGATTGTGTTGGAGACCTGAGCGTGCGGACTTTACAGTTTAGAACCTTGCACGCACTGGAGTTGTCCGAGATGTGGATGTGGTGCTTCGCCTACTTGAGGACCATTCAGAGTACCATTAGGAAGTAGATAAGGTGCTCACGACTGTATTCTTGCTTCGAAGTAGAAGAAACCTACCAACAGAGGCTCTGTGAAGTCATTCATGCAAATGCCAAAGCAAATGCAGATGCTCAGCCTTCGGAACCCAGATGCAACGTGTTCTCATTTGTTCTCTCAGGTCTCATTCAAGATCGAGAAGATCAACAGTTGTGCTCAGCACAAGTGTTACAAACTGTAACACAGACTGTGTGACAAGACTATTTCAAGGCTTCGCCAACACAAGCCCGCCCCATGCCCGGCGAGATACGGCTATAAGATGGGCAACCTTCAGGATAGAGTAAAAGGCAGACTAGTAGAGCCTAATATGCCCAGCTCGGTTAGGGCGGCGCATAAATGCATCTAACTGTCCTACTCTATGTCACACACAGGAGTCGCTCACACCAAAAAGTCGTGATCGTGATCAGCTTTCAAATCTTCCAGCAACGTTCTTCTGGGTTGCTCTCACATACTACTAATACTAGTATAATTAGCTGAGGCCATTGTCCACTCTTTAGTCAAAATTTCATTCGGGAACGCCACTATCGGAGAAGTGGGCAAGCAAATGGTTCTCCGTCATTTTTCTTTACATGCGTACTGGTAATTTGAGCGTCGGCGCGCACCCTTTTGGACCTATACAAATGGCTTTTGTGTCGGTTGTGAAGCAAAACGACGTTCGCCAAGGATATTTTTTCGCTAATCATCCGTTGAGAACAGCGTTTTGTGTATCATCCACTCCGATAGCTACGAGCTTCTCATTTACAGTTTTATGTAATAAATACTCCTAAAACTGCATGAGTCAGCAGCGTCTCAGACATTGCAGAGAATGACCTGAGAGATGAGGGATCCCGAGGATTTATCCTTCGTGATGCTTAGACATCAATAATGAGGCACTTTTTTGTCCCTCCAAATTAAAAACGCCTCGGTCTTTTTGTTTTCTGTATGTCATTTAGTGGGACGATTATTCTAGAAAAACCCCATCTTAGACGTGAAGAATAGGCCCAATCGTTCAAATTCTACGTGATTTACGAAACATGCGAACTTGAGTACAGCTGGTCGTTGACACGATGACTTCTTTCAAGTGAATTTTCGATGGCTTTAGTCACTGATGAGGCGGTTTGTGCTCTCATCTCATCCTTTTCGTTTCATTTTTTCAATGGATGGGTTATGAGCTTCAGGTATTAAGCCCCAGCGACTTACTATCTACATAGGTGGTCATTGTACGGTTGTAGGTGTTACAGTCGTGACTGTTAGATTTATGCGTGTTCTACGCAATTATATGCGTGAGAGGTGGGAGTCATTTATGTGATGAAAATCGATACCGGATTGATCTTCTGGGCTTTTCTGCGGTCTTCTCCGCCTCATGCGCAGTTTGAGTACGAGAGCCTGCGTGGTTTTTCTACGAACAAAATCTCATTCATTCGTCGTTTCATTATTTTTCTGCTGGTCGCTCACAACTAAACCCAAGCCACGATTACGAAGCCTCATTCAACTGTTTCAACAATGGACTACGCCGCCAAATACGAACAATACGCTCTGCAAGCTGCAGCAGCATACAAGAACTACACCATGACCGAAGAAGATACTCAAGAATGTGCTGAGTTCCTGCTAGCCCTCAAAAATCGTTCTGTGACCCCGGATCCCACTGAACGTGAGGAACCAGTACGAAGTAACGTGACCATTCGTGTCCCCCCTCAACCAAGATTCATCGTTGCCCCTCAACCGAAGAAAATTGAACCAGTCGCGCAAGTTGCTTACGACAGCGATGAAGCACAGATGTCCTCAAGAGCCCCTCCTGCATTGATGGATGAACGAGGTGCCATCGAAGCCTTTTGGGAGACACTTCTGGGAGGGTCACCGCTGGTCTTTATGCCTGATCGTGACCTTGTGCCAGACCCGCTCTTTGTTGCTATGGCTCAAATGAAGCCTTGCTCTCTCTCTGAAGCCGACCGCGTCGGCTGCTACAAGTCTCGTCCTCTTGGATTTGAAGGCATGTGCTGCAAGCACTGCGGAGGTCAACCTGGTTTCGGAAAATATTTTCCTGAAACAGTTCGCAGTCTTGCTCAGACCACAACAAGTCAAACCATTCTCAAGCACATTGGAAGCAAGTGCCGTTTCTGTCCTCCACACATTCGTCAGGCTGTCCTTGAGCTTCAAAGACAGCAGGTCATTAAGGAAACCACCAACGCTGGTCGCCCTCGATATGGATCACGCAAGGTCTTTTTCCAACGCATCTGGGCCCGTCTCCACGGCAAGGACGCTCCTATGGACAAGTCTAATGAGAATACACCTGATCACACTCCTCAACACAGTGATGTCGAAGACGATGCTCGATCTACGGACACTATGTCATCAACGGACGATGTCTCTCCTCAACGAAGAAAGCAACGTTTTGGCTTTCTACCCACAAAGAAGAATCTCATGAAGCGCAAACTGGGGATGGGAGCTCCTGTGCCTACTATTGGTGGATTCGAGCCTCCCTCACAGAAGCGCAGATTCGAGTGGCAGACGAACTAGAGGCTTATGCTACTTCGTCTTGGGAACACATGGAACATTACCAGTAACTGTAACAATTGGATAGGGAAACATAGACCTTTGCTACTCATCACTCTTACTCTTGATCACGTGACTAGCTATCGTGTGCATCGTCTCATTCAGCGAGCAGCATCCAAATCGTGAAACGACCCATTGATCAACTCTTCACGTGATACACTTTCAGAACCCTGTGTAACACAAGCATTTTGAAACATGGTAGAACAAGAGTCATAGTAACATATATCGCCTCTTGCTTGGCCGTTTTTCGACCAGCGATGGACTACTTGTGGGATACTATGTGATAGAGTCACTACACTGTGGTGTCAGCTACATTCATTAACTACATCGCAAGTTATGGTGCGAAGAACATGGTGGTGACAGGCTCTCATCTTTCTCTTCAAAAGGTCACAAAAAAGCGAAGGCGTTGGGAGTTGGGACACACGAGAATATCGCTTGATAATGCGGAGTTCGCACTTGTCAGTTTTACCGAGTCGCCCGAAATTCTAACGGTCGTTTCTAATCGTCTACGCAAAGAAGTACCAGAGTGCCTGTACGAAGTCCAGTTGAAGTCCGCATACGTGTTTTATTCCGCATTTTCGATGCGAGCTCCCAAGCCTCTCATTCGTGATCCAAATGGATGAGTGGTTCGTGGAAAAAAATGAAGGCGGCCAGCAGAAACTGTTGGTGCACACGCCTGCTTTCAACAAAAATGATGTACCTGTAATTAATCTCTGTATGGTACTTCAAGTAATAACTTGCGTAATAATTAGGCAATCACGCTTGCGTGTTTCAGATCACAACCGTCTTGTGCCACCGTTGTTGACGAAATAAGTCGCAATGAACGAACATTTATAGAAAACGACGACACCGCCCTTTCGAACCCGAAAGGCCCCTCATGACAGTCAGTGCCTTGACAGTTGAGAGCCTTCATAGAATACTAGTAAATACAATGTAGGCCAGGTCTCTTAGCGCGTACGGAGCACATCATCACGACGTGGCTAGGTTCCATTGGGTACCAGACATTGCAAATTGCGACGTGCCAACCAAGCGAAGTTCGAAGGCTCTCATCTTTCATCGTAACCAACAGTGCTCGTCCCGTTGGGTTTATCACGACTGACTCCAATTAATTCATTCAACGGTACGGTTACACGTACTTACTTATACTCCAATTCAACGGTTTGACAAGATTGCACAAGACCTACAAGTTGAGTCTTGCCCGGTTTACTTTCACTTTGTTACTCGCATTCTCAAAACCGCGCGAGCGTGTTAGCTTACTACACTAAGCCGCGATCAAAGGGTGGGTGTGACTTATATCACAGTTCGTGTGAGACATTTCTTGGTTGAAGAGCCAAGCCTTTAGCGGCCGCCATCTTCAATCGATTCCGTAAGGAGTTCCAGCAACTTGTCTACCCCAATCGCCCTCCACATAGCTTGCCATGAATTATCCACATCAGGAGCACCTTGTGGCCTTCTAGCCACTGTGTGCATTTGTTCTGGACTGGCACCATAGGGGTACATACCGGCTTTCTTGGCTCTGGCATGCATAGCCGTCGTTTCTGCCTCAGTCATCGTAGGGTTGCGGCTCATGAAATTAATTCCTTCAAACACTCGAACGCCTCCTCTCTCCAGACACTGAAACTGGATCGCTTCTTTGTAATCGCCACTCACTGGATCCTTTTTCACATCCTGTCGATACAACAAGTTAGAGAACGACGAAGAACGACCTAGCGAACAACTCCTCCTCATCAACACCACTTACCACAATGTAGTTCGGGAACGTAACACCGAACCCACTTTCGCGTAGTACACCAGGAGGGTCCCTCTTATTGACTTCGCCAAACAAGAAGTAGTGAGCTCCATTGGCCACTGGAGATTTGTCCCAAGAAAGAGGCGCAGCAGCTTCAGCTGGCCCCTTGACGGCAAAGTCGTCAATCCATCCTTCTCCGCCTTCCGTAAGCTTAATGTCCAAGGTGGTATCGTACACCTCCTTGAATTGTGTCCAGTCATGGAACTTATGCTCATACCATAGACCTTGATACTTTTGCAAATCGAAGTTATCCATCGAAGGTTGACGCACCTTCTCATAGGCGGGGCAGCCCTTGATAACCTTGCCTGCATATGGGTCGTCCACCGCGAGGTTGAAATCAGCAAGGCCAGCTTGTCCGTCAAGTCCAGCTCCAATGTAGGCAATAAAAGCACAGAGAGCAGCAATGTTGACAGAATCTCTGATCTGCTTATTCAACGAAATGGCAGCAATAGCGACGACATTTCCCGCGATGAACGTGGCAGGAACTAAATCTCCTATCATTGGCCCAGGGCTGCCATGTAGCACATCACTAATCCATAAGATGGGCTGAAGAATTGGATGAGCAACAGCGAAGAAGATCCAAAAGTTGAGAGCTCCCCAGAAGTCTTCTGGATTGGCGACGTTGTCTCTCATTTCCGTGATCGAGTTGTAGAAGGTGCCGAAACCGTCGGCGTGCATCGCGATAGCAAACGCACCGACAACCGCGGTGATGGTTGGAAGAAGATTTCTAGGTACAGTCGGCACTTCGACCTTCGATAATGGCACCTCCTTCGTGCCGGCAACAATCTCAAGAGTTTCAATGAAAGCGTCCGCAAACTTTGCATTGGTCTCCTCATCTACAATCGGGGCTGCGGGGTGGAAAGTGGCCTTCATTTCACCATCGACGGTCATCGCCGAGATCTGGTACAAGCATCCAGTTCGTGCATGCGACGTTGCGAAGAAGATGTCTTCAATCTCGTACTTTCCGTGCTTTGTCTAGGGGCAAGTGGAGGGGTGAGATGGCGTAGCACAAATATCAATGGCGTGATATGATGCAACTTACCTTCAGCGTGTCTCTCTTCAGAACCCTTCCTGCTTTTCGAGTGGCAGGTTGCCTCTCGTACACGCCAACATTAGACACTCCCGCACTGTATGCTCTTCCTTGGCTTGCCTTTGATTTTGAGGTGAGGTCAACGAGGTTGTTCATGTCGCTAATAGTCATCGCCATGTCGAACACACGAACGGCATTATCAGGACCTTTGCCGTTGACGAACGCACTCGTCTGGTTCTTTCCTTCGATAGCCAGATCCCAGAACTGTGACATACGCGCCGGGGTGGGATTCTTACGCAACGCTTCTCCGGAGCGATCATTGATTGGTCCGTGAAGCAAGTCCATGCTGCCAGCCATGCAAGCAACAGTCTCACCCTTGTCGAGCTGCTTCCCAAATCTTCTCATGTCCAAAGATTGGAGGACCTTGTAGTTTCTGTCGCCACCGCTCTTCTTTCCGTTGTCGATAAAGTCACTTGAGACGAGTGTCATAACTGCAGTCAATGCATTCGTAACGGTAACATGGTTCTCTCTGCATTTCTCTAACAGTGCTGCTGTTGCATTTTTCGAAAGCGTGCGAAACTGCAACGTAGACTTGCGCTCTTCGCTTTCGTCAGTTCCTCCTGCGGTATTCCCAGAAATGATGGTCAAGGCTCCGAGAGCCCCGCCTCCATCTTTTGAAGCCACATTGTCGGGGAGGATAACTGGACTCTTGAACCCCTCTGCGGCCTTTCCAGCAACATACCCGACTGTCCCAGGTCCAAATCCCCAGAGTTTCACATCGCTAAATCGCTTCTTCAGTCCAAGCACGGAGTCCTCCAATGAAACAGGAATGTCTTGCTTGACGTATGCAACTGTAAGGTATCCCTTCTCTTCGACTTCCGCAAGTGTCGCAATGATCTGATCGGCAATCTTGTTGGCACTGCTCTGATCACTAATGGCGTGATTGAAGGAAAACAACATGGCGCATTCGTCGCCCCCCTGGAGGCGATGAAGCTCGACCTTCCACATAGGACCCTTCTCGGAGTCGCACCAGTATCCGTTGTCGAGATCTTTGCTAAAAGCCGCCTGCCAACTTTTGTCAAGAGCAGCTCGATCACTTCCAGCAACGTCTACAATGCTAAGTACTTCCTTGTTGGAAAAGGGGGATTTTTCAGGAGCAACAAATGTACAAGGGTTAGGCTCACCCTTGCGAACCATCTGAAATAGATCAATGCGCTCCTCTGGCTCCCCGTCTCCTTCAACATAAGCACGTAGCAACGGGTGAGTCTTCATAGTCTCATCAATGGCTTGTCGCAAGGCTCCCTCCGACGGGGTTGCAGATAGGATCGTACAACTAACGTGATTCATCTGTGGAAAGATTTCCTGGTCAGGCTTCGACTCTGGAGCATACTGTCGCGGAAGCATCAACAACTCTTGCGATCCAAGGACGCGACGCAGGTCTGGTCCAGGTTCCTTTTCAGCAAGGAAGAAGGGCTCATCTTCTTTGGTTTCAGTCGCCTTCAAACTTGTGACCCTTCCAGCGACACCATTGGGCACGGTGAAGGCAGAGGCGCTTGCCACAAGGCAGAGCAGGGCAGAGGTTGTTAGCATCATCTTCTTGACAAAGCGTGAAGCTCTTCAGAAAGATGCGGACGTCAACTAGTTCTATTGGCCACTTTCGGAAGTTGAAGTGGATTTTTGCACCGGAATCTTCCAAGTTTCGAAAGACATGCGCCACCTGGAACTCCAGGATTCCCTTTTTCTTGCTAGAAAAGTTGGCGCGGCCACCAACAGGCTCCACCGCCTAACCTGGTATGGCTGCTAATGACCTGTTACCATGAGGCGCTTGAGATATGACACTGAGTCAAGCTTGCAGGTATCAGTTTGTTTCTAAATGAAGTATCTAGTTAGCGCTAGTGCTTAGCTGGACATTGCCATGAGTTGCTTGGCCTGTTCTGCAGTAATCACCCCAGACGATACACCTTGTTCCAGGATAGACTTGATGTCCTTGGTAGATCCAGAAGCCTCATCCAATGCCTTCTGAAGCTCACCCATCTGATGTTGAAACCCAGGATCGACGCCTCTTGCCCCTCCCTCGGGAACTTTGAACAAATAGGCGGTCGCGCGAGCGATCAGGGCCGAAGGCGAACCCGCCCGCGCAAAGTAGTCACACCACACTGCAGCATCCACCATGAGTGGAACGCACAGCACAGAATCCATGCATCGTGTGTAAGTCAGCATGGTGTGTGGGCAATGCAAGAATCCTAACGACGTGTATTCGACAACATCACGTTTTTCATCCAACATGAATGGCATGTACATGACAGTCACCTTGTGGTCCAACTCCTCTTCTTTCCACGGTTTAAAGATATCTTGCTTCACACGCATCTTCGCTTTCACGGTCTTCTTAGAGGTGAGGTTGAGCATGTCGTTGTTACCCAAGTGATTGGAACTAGCAATGACACGTGGTTTCAGACCCAATGCTCGAATATACTCGACAGCTGCGGTCTTGAACTTGGTTTGACCCGCCTTGAAGTCTGTTCCTAGGACATAGGCTGGTTTCGTCGAGACATTGGCAAACGTTTTCAAACTTTCTGAGTCACTCGACCGAAAGGACGATTCATAGAGCTCACTCATCGCATCTGACAAGGTGTTTTGGGATCCACCATTGACAAAGGAGCAGCCTTCCAAAGCAGACGCAACCGCGTACATGATAGATGGAGAGATATCACCTTCGCCCTTTTGAATGGCCTGCAAAAGGGCTTCTGCAGAGCTAAAGTCTACATCAGCAGGACGTTCCACACTTGCCGACCAAATCACAGTTGTGTGTCCGTCAACATTGTTCTCGGCAATAAAGTTACGAATATCCTTGCGCAAGTGTTCCACCTTGTCCATGACTGTCGTTGCATCCGTGACAATGTTGGTGGCAGTAGCATGTTGAGATTCTCCTAGAAAGGATTCATCATAGACCCCCTTGAGAATCGGCATGGCGTTCATGTCATCTCTCACTTGGCGCACCAAATCATAGTCGATGATGCGAGACGTGTACAAGGAATCACCAAGTGGCGTAGTTCGAATATCCCAACCTCCTACCGCCGCTGTCGTGGCGTCAGCGAGCGGGTAGCGGCCCTTGAACCCGACTCCTCCGTGCACACCGCGAGGCTCGAGCTGGGTAATGCAGCCATTCCAATTGGGGGCTGATACGCGACCGGCAGCGGCTGTTTCCCACTCAAGTTTGCGGTTGTTGGCCAGCATACCAGCCAACAATGTCACTCCATTGCCGCCTCCAAGGCCTACAACTAGGACGCCAATCTTTTGCGGTGTTTCGGAAGACATGGTTGACAAAGGTTTCAAAGAAGAAGTGAGAAAATGCAACCGATGATTGATTGGTGCAGTACGTCACAGACAGTCAGTCACTTGTGAGTTCTCTTGGCTGTCTTCAGTTTGCAGTTCTCATCACGCATCATCAGCTGTCTGTGTTGTGGATAGATTTTTGCGTTCTCATCGTCACATTCAACATGAACATTTCTCTAGAGGGGAAAGCAACAAATAATAATAATGAGCTCTCATTTACATTTTACTTCTCATACTGATAGACTAGTCTACTTGTCGGTTTCTCCCCACGAGGCACTCTACATCTTAGCCTTGATGATATCCTCAAGCTTGACAATATCCTTGGCGAAGTTACGGATGCCCTCCGAAAGCTTCTCGGTGGCCATTGGATCCTCGTTCATCATCCAGCGGAACGTATTCTCATTCATGTCAATCTTGGCGATATCCATGGACTTAGCAGCGTCGGCATCAAGGCGCTTGGTGACTTCATCGTTGGATGCAGCAAGCTTGTCTAGGAGACCTGGAGAAATGGTGAGACGGTCGCATCCGGCAAGGTATAGAACTTCATCGGTGTTGCGGAAGGAAGCACCCATGACGATGGTCTCAAAGCCATACTTCTTGTAGTAATTGTAGATGGAAGCCACAGACAAGACTCCAGGATCTTCTTCAGGCTTGAAACCGTCGACACCCTGGTCCTTCTTGTGCCAGTCCATAATACGACCAACGAAGGGAGAGATCAGAGTACAACCAGCTTCTGCGCAAGCAATAGCTTGAGCAATCGAGAAGATTAGAGTCAAGTTACACGTGATTCCTTCCTTCTCGAGGACTTCAGCAGCCTTGATTCCCTCCCAGGTGGCAGCGATCTTGATAAGGATTCGGCTCTTGTCGATACCCTTGTCCTTGTAGAGGGCGATCAAGCTGCGGGCCTTGTCGATAGTTGCTTGAGTATCGAAGGAAAGACGGGCATCCACCTCGGTGGACACATATCCTGGTACCTTTGTAGTAATCTCAGCTCCAAAGTTCACAGCACAGCGGTCCTGAAAGAAAGAAATCATGTTAGTTTAGAGGTCGCATGTGACGACGTGACAAGCCTTCCGATTACTTACCAAAATGGCGCCAATATCACCGTTGCCGTCCTTGACGGCACTGTCAACTAGATGCGCGTACTCAGACATACCAGCTGCCTTGTAGATAAGGGATGGGTTCGTAGTGGCATCTTGAGGCTTGATGCGCTCGATGGCATTGACATCACCGGTGTCCGCGACCACAATGGTGTGTTCTTTCAGTTGTTCAAATTGAGACATTGTCTTTTGTTTCTTGTTCGCTTCTTCTGTCATTTTATGAGAGACGTGATAGAGAAGTTTGCTTCTTCTACGATGAGGGTGAGTAGGATCTATTAGCGACCACCGAAGGGGGTTGGGTTGGGCAGGTTATGGTCAACAGGTTGCTAACACGATGTGATTGTGACATCTCTGTGCGGCATGCCAGTTTTGCGAATCGGTCAACAAGAGTATCTTGTTTGGTATCTTTCACGTACAACTTCTACATGACTTGTACGTAACAGCTGATAGGCCAGCTGATCGGCGCCACACCTGCAATTTTGTCTAAGAAGGCCGGCGCTCTCGGCATCTGCATGAAAAACTTATGTATAACCTTTTCATTTACAGTTATTGTAATCTTAACACTTGTATAAAAATATGTTTTACACTCTATGTAGTTTGTCAGTACTTTTCTGTATAATTATGTAATGATTGTATATAAGTTTGTATGGTGCATAAAGCTATGCTTGTGCCAAGTAGCAGGATCCTTGGCGCAAAGTCAGTCAAGATCTCAA
>JAVCKV010061637.1:0-22329 GCA_032274145.1 Herpochondria borealis | reverse complement strand
ACGCTTGGCAAAACCACTCATATCCTTGACATCATATCCAGACGTCATGCTGGCCACATCGTACATGAGCAAAGCAAAGTCCTCTGTTTCCTTGTCATCCTTGGCGCCACTCGCTAGCATGCGATCCAAATCCTTGATAATGGGGTGCGATGGATTGATTTCCAACACGGCTTGATTCATGCCCGCCATACCAGCCTCGTCGGCACCCGCCGCAACGGCTTGAGCCTTCATGTATCGTTGCATCGTGGGTGACACACCATAGGCGCCCTGTACCAAGGCGGCAGGCGAGTCCACCAGTAGGTTCGAGACGGCCACCTTTTGAATCTTGCCCGTCAGCAACGTTTCCAAATATTCCATGGTTCCCTTGAGAGATTCTTCGGCAGCCTTCTTCTTCTCTTCACTGTCGGCATCATCGTCGTCATCCATCTTGAGACTTTCCTTGGCGGCATCGACAATATCAAATTCCTTGTATTGACGCAAGGATTCCATCATGATTTCATCCAATGGTTCACAGGCAAAGAGAACTTCGTAGCCCTTGGAGGTGAGCTTTTCAATCACCGGTGACATGGCGGCATTCTCGCGACCTTCTCCCGTCACGTAAAAGATGCGCTTTTGACCTTCTGGCATGCCCTCCACGTAGGAATCCAGCGACGTGTATTCTTCTCCCGATTTGGAAGAAAAGAATCGTAGCAATGGCTCCAAATCCTTCTTGTTGCGATCATCTTCAATGATCCCCACCTTGAGGTACTTGCCGAAATTGTTCCAAAACATGATATACTTCGAGTCATCTTCATCTTCCGCAATGTCTCTCATCATATCGAGTGACTTGCGCACGAGACGCTTGTTGATAATGGAAAGGACCTTGCTCTTTTGCAGAATTTCACGACTGACATTGAGTGGCAAGTCGTCGGAATCCACGACACCTCGGACAAACTTGAGCCAACGCGGCATGAGGCCTTCAAATTGATCATTGATAAAGACGCGCTTGACGTAGAGACGCATGTTGCGAGCATTCTCATCAAACATGTCCTTGGACAAATCAAAGGGAAGCATGCCTGGAATGTACAAGATTGCCTTGCATTCGACTTGACCCTCCAGTACAAAGTGAGAATACTTCATGGGATCATCGTAGGTATTGCGAAAGGCACCCTTGTAGAATTCAGAATACTCGTCTTCGGTAACTTCTCGAGGACTGCGCAACCAAATGGGTTTCTGGTTATTGACACGTTCAAAGGCAGTCGTTGTTTCGGGTACCGTCTTCATCTTTGGCTCTTCCCCTTCTGGCAAATCCTTGTTGGCTTCAAGATCTGGCACCTTCTTGTATTCCGTCTTTTCCTTCCAGATGGAAATTGGGAATTCAATAAACTCTGAATACCGTTGCAACAACTCCTCCATCTTGGCAGATTCCAAATACTCGGCAGCATCTTCCTTCATGTGCAATACAAGACGCGTTCCAGACGTTTCAATGGGATCGTCGTCACTCTCGGAAATTTCAAAATTCTGTCCCGCCTTGCTCTCCCACTTGAGTTGCGGTGATCCCTCTTGCATACTCTTGGTCACCACCGACACCTTGTCGGCCACCAGATAGGCCGAATAGAATCCGACACCAAATTGTCCAATCAAATTGACCGCATCCGATCCACCATCTCCCAAGGCTTGGACGAAATTTTTGGTGCCCGATTGGGCAATGCGACCCAAATTATTAATCAATTCATCCTTGGTCATGCCGACTCCCGAGTCTTCAATAATGATTGTCTCGTCAGTGCAAGTAATCTTGATTTCAGGCTCTGGAATGTCACCCTCGGCCGTAATGCTCAAGAATCGCTTCTTGTCACAGGCATCGGCAGCGTTGGACACGAGCTCTCGCATAAAGACGTCGCGATCGGAATAGAGCGAGTTAATAATGATATCCATGACCTTGCCCACTTCTGCTTGGAATCTAGAACGAGAGAAGAACAGAGAATGTGAGCGACAACCACGTGGCAAATAGATAGTTTGTGAATGAATCTAATCCCAGAAACGAACAACAGGAGAGTGTAGAGAGAAGACAACACACACGTTGCCATGGTGTTGTCTAGTAGACAGTACCCATCTTGTAGAGTCTCCCAGCAGTAGCCCTTGCCTGCAACAACAACCCGAACCATTCGTGTGCCGATGCGCAAAAGACCGCACAAGATGTACTTACTCATATGTTTCTGGCTCTTTAGCTTCAGTTGTACTCATGAACAGAGGAGACTGTCGTTGCATGAAGCTAGCCCGGGGGGCAGCAGGCACAAAGGCGCTTCCAACAGAAGCACCGATAAAGAGGAGCGCAGCGGTAGAGAACTTCATGGTCGGTCGGAAGAAGATAAAAACAGATTTCCAAAGAAAGTGAAGAAGATAGATCCAATCGATGGCGCAAAAAGATCCGAACCCTAATCTGACGTAAGGGCAGACGAAGCCTGTCTGACGTACCGTGCCCTCCATGTGGAAGTTTAGTGTCCACGAAAGACAGAGAATTATACGTTGGAATTCATACTTTTGTACATACGATATATCCTACGCTACTGCATTACGATGACGCAGAAATTATGGCGCAGCAAGTACCATGTAGACGACTGACTCCCTCTCTCCAGTGGAGAACTGGCACGGCGATTGCTGTTCTATAGATACTGTAGTCCTCCCTGTAGTCCTCTTCAAGGAACTGCACACGTTTGACCAAAGAAGGAACTGAACCCTGGACTGTCTGGATCAAGGGGTCGTGTGTCCTGTTGAAGTATTCTACCACCAGACGATCCACCAGACGATCCACCAGCCATCAGCGGGAACCCCACCTGATGGTTGGTTAGTTCCACCGTTCAATTCGATGATACTTTCCCCATAGTGGAATTTCAAAGCCCAGGATTTCTTCATCCGCATCCAGCACATCTGTGCCTGCCAAGAAGGTGCCCGAGGCAAAGGAAGCGCAATTGTTCGTACAAGCCCAGCACTCAGAGACTTGTTTGGCCACCTCCGTGTGCTGGTATGCTCGTCCGCAATTGTAATCGATTCACAGTAGGCGACGGCACTCCATTTAGCATTCGGGAAATCCTTCCGAACGTCACTGCTGCGCCAAGACCAGCAGCAACGGGTGTGTATCATCCCACTTGTTCCCCACGTTCTTGTAGCTAATAACCGTAGGCGACGCTGTGGTAGTATCAATCAACAGTAGCTATTGCAGCGTGGCCATCGAAGTCCGGGGTTTTATCCGTTGTTCATGGGGATATCCCCGGCTACCCTGGGATAGATGCAAAGATAGCGAACCCCTTTGACCGATGGACCAGCACTCGGCAAGGCACTTGACATAGCAGAAGGTAACTCGTCGTTAGCCGTTGGACTAGCATTTGGACTAGCCGTCGGACTAGCCGTCGGACTAGCATTTGGTAGTACATTATTTGGTACTACCTCAGTTGGTACACCAGAAGAAGGTTCAGATGTTGGGACAGGGATGCAATAATTATCGTCACTGAATACAGTCATAGGACCACAGCAATCGTCTTCACAGCAATAACGTGGCTGAAACACAGCCGTACTCGTATGCAGGCGAAGCAGTGCCAACAAAGCCTGGCGCCCCCGGTGAAGTGGCCGACACAACGTGGGGCAAGCAACCCATGCAGTTCCTGGTCCACAAGCAACAATCCTCCTCGTAGCAGTCAGGAAGTGGGCACTCTTTCATCAGGAAGTTGCTGACCGATAACTGATTTGAGGGGAAGAGCGGCAAAAGTCAGAATAGCAGCTAAGAAAAAGAGGCGGGAGGAGGAAGGCTGAACCAACATCACACCGTTGCTTGTCAGGATGTATGCAAATATGGGTCTTTCTGTGCAAGCAGAAGTGTGAACCCTCCTGTCTGATACACTATGTCGCCTCTGGTGTTGCAACTTCTATCTATTGTGAGAACTGGAGGATCACAAAAACATATACCGGTACTGTATCAAACGCGATCTGTCAGTACCGTTCGTGAAAGATGAAATCATCTGATATGTCGCCTCTCATAGCGACTTCTATCGATGGTGAGAACTGGCGGTAGTACTGGTGAAACACTCGTGAGTGATAGAAAGATCCACCCTAACAGTGAGACAAAGGCGTATAAATGCTGTAATCGTGATCCGTTGTGTGTATATACCAGAGGAGCAGGAGGGCGGCTACTGTGGCAACGAATGTCATTAAGAGGTGTTTACTCTGCTTAGGTCTCCTGAATAACACGCCAACTGAACAATGGTGGCGTCACGACAATCGATCCACCACCAGATATCCCTACTTCTTCTTGGCAATAGCGCATCCTGTGGCGATTGCTGTGGCGCCAGCTCCAGCGACGGCAACCCAGCCAAGAGTTGCACCAACGGACTGCAACATAGAGAAAAGACCGCAAGTGAACCCACCATACAACGCTGACTGAACTGCCGCCGCTCTTGAGCCAGGCGCAACACCTGCAACGCCGAATCCAGCAAGAGGGATGACCAACGCTCCAAGGGTAGCGACCGATCCCACCGAGATGAGGGTCCCTGCAATTGAGAATACAGTGGAAAGAGACCTCATCTTGAACAGCAGAGATTGTATGGGTTGTTTATTGTGCGTTCGTTTGGTGATATTCGGCAGGTTTTTTAAGAGCTACACAAAATAGTACTGTGTCCTACTACTAGAGAAAGAAGTAAATCTAGTCAAACCCAAAATCATACCGCGGCGTCGTCCGAGCTATCGTGCAAACATTGGGAAGTACAGTGGAAGTGATACAGCTAGACCTCTCGTTGGGAATTTTCCGTTCCATATATAGCTGAAACACCCCATAGTATCTTTATTTTTAGTACCCCATTGAGTACTCATTCCCGATCATTCCCTATGTACGGACCGCAAAAGAAGGAAAGACGTTATCTGAACGGCATGTGCTGTCCAACCGGAAGATCTCATTTAGGTTACTTACATCAGGTACGAACGGTAGGCTCGGCAAAGATCTTTCTGTGACCTCTCTTTACCCGCAAAAAATTGTAGGCGAAAATTTGATAGAGATTTTTGGCAAATTTTCCCGCCAACCCAAAATCTTGCCGATTGAGTGAGGTTTATTGGCTACCACAAGCTTTGTTGTTGTAAGTTCGAACGACGTTTACGTTTATGCACCTCTAGAAGCTTTGAAAGTAGCTCGAGCTCCTCTGTTGTTCCGATTGCCAGGTGCGCATGCATGCTCACACCTCTCTGCCCCTTCCTGTCTTCTTATATATCTACTCTATATATAGTGGAATCCAATCATGAAGATTACTAGTTTCCTTTTCCTCGCCCTTTTCGCCGTCAGTGCGGAGGCCTTGAAGGGCCAAGGCGGCCGACAGTTGCAGACTTGCGACGATGGTCAGGCTTCTTCCCCTCAGGAGGGAGATTGCGAAATCTGCTCCAAGTGTAACAAGGATTTCAAGCCAACCAGCATCAGGATGAGATACAACCCTGCCGGTATGAACTCTAGATACCAGGGTGAGACCTTCGCGACTTGCCGGGCTGGTACCTACCCATCATCCACCACCATCACTGCTGCTGGATCGTCCTACGCGGTTACTGCTGGAACCGAGTTCACCCTCACAGCTGACGGTGACAAGTTTGATGCCGAAACTGACTTCACCTTCTCGGGAAGCGGTATTGAGTGCTTCATCCATACCTCTTGTTCTGCCCCTATTGTTGCAGGTGATCAGATTGGACCATTCGAAATTCTTGGAAAGGACTTTTGTGACGGCGGTGGCGGTGAAGGAAACTGCTCCTTCGACGGATGCGTGGTGTGCGACTCGGACAACAAGGAGTTCCCCAACGGCGTTTCCCGCAAGCCAAACGTGTTGACCTTCATCTACCGTGCGAATGGCCAAAACTCTGTTTACCAGCCAGCAGACAAGGCTACTTGCCGCGCCGCTTCCTACCCAAGCCAAACTGTCATCCAAGTCGAAGGACAGTCTATCTCGGTCGTCGATGGACAACAGTTCACCGTCTTCTCCTCCGATGGCGATGACTTCCCAGCTGAACTCGACTTTGTCATCGGTGGTTCCATCGGTTGCTTCATCCATGCCTCGTGTTCCGTTCCAATCGTTGCCGGGGATATTATTGGACCATTCGAAGTTGTTGGTGACGGCACTGTGTGTGTTCCTTGCGACGATCCATGTGTCAAGCCCCAGAAGACGGTCTACGACTGCGCCGAGCCAATCAGTATTGACTTCGACGTCACCGACGAGACCGATGTTCTTGGTCAGGCCACTGGTCCTCTCCCCAATGATTGGATTGGTATCTACCCATGCAGCAATGTCTTCAGCGACACTACCTTCTTCCACTCCATCGTCTTCAAGTACATCTGCGACGAGTTCACCGGTATGGACAGCGCCCGTTGTCAGCTTGATTCCACCACCTACCCTTCGGGAACTGTCACCATTGACATGCTCCCAAGTTACGGAAACCTTGGCCCACACATCTGGCCAGTCACTGCCTTTGTCGAGAATGGTCAGGTGAACGATCAATTCAAGGCTGTCCTTATGCGAGCCGATGGTCCAAGTACTCCACCATTCGTTCCTGTCTGCGAATCTGAATGCTTCACCATTGTCCCAGATCAGAGCAGCAGAGTTTGCAAGACCAGACAAAGTGCCATCGAGCTCCCTGTTGACAGCCCTGCCGCATTCTGCTTCCCAGGTGATGCTTCTGTTCAAGTTGAGGGCAAGGGTCTCACCTACATGAAGGACCTTTCCCTTGGCGACAAGGTTCTTACCCAGGACAACCAGTACGATACCATCTACTCCTTCGGGCACAAGAATGCCGACGTCACCACCGACTACGTTAACATTGCTACCACTGCCGCTTCGGTCGACATCTCCGTTGATCACATGGTCTACCTCAAGGGTGGAAATGTTGTTCCTGCTGGAATTATCAAGGTCGGTGATGAGGTCGAGATTATTGATGGAACCTTCTCCCCAGTACGCGAGATTAAGGTCGTTGAGAAGGAAGGTGCCTTTGCTCCTTTCACCGCCTCTGGTGCCATTGTTGTCAACGGAATCAAGGCGTCCAACTACGTTGCATTCCAAAAGTCGGCCAACCTCCACATTGCTGGAATTGACACTGGCTTGTCCTTCCACACCATTGCCCACGTCTTTCAAATTCCTCACCGCATGTGGTGCTTGCACCTTTCGTCATGCACTACTGAATCGTACGACGCACAGGGTGTCTCCACGTGGGTCAGCCTCCCTAACCTGTTCTTCAGGTTTATCTTTGCCCAAAATGCTGCCGTCTTGGCTGTTGTTGCCGCTGTGACCATGGTTGTGGCCCGCAAGACCGTCAAGAAGACGTCTGCCTAAACAGCAACTTTAGAGTTGTACTGTTGTTCCGAGGAGGAGCACCCATCAGAAAATGAAAGAGTTTTTGTACCTGTGATCACGCTTACTGTTTGAGTGATAGAATGTTGAATGAGAGAAGTCACTTGATTACTAAAAACTAGATGATGAGTATATGTTAAAAATCTTCAGCTTTGTGTAACGTACGTAGGCACCCAAAAGCGTTTGTCATGCGGCTCTTGCAGCTTGGAATCTGCGCTGAATCGGTACAAGACCTACAACGAACGCCTTTGTACCGCAGTATGTGTAACCCAGACGGCGGTGACAGCAGTGCCGCGCTGTATTAAGAGCCGTGGTTCAGGTTGGCAGCTGTCAAGCTAGAGATAGTCCTCGGGCATATTTCTAGTCAGAACAAGATCTTACAAATGAAGGTACGGAGCAATGGGTGATCGCAGGTTGCTTTGTTTTCGGTGTAAGGACTCTAAGCTGCTCAGGCAGTAGAATACACATTGCAAGTGGCCCCTCTCGACGGTGCACGACTGCGTGCCTGTGGCATGAACGTGTTGAACCTCACAACTGTCAGTCTCACTATTTTTGTTTCTTGCACTTGGCATCTCCCTTCTCTTCACAGAAATCTCGAGGCACAAAGCAGCTGGTGTACTTTGATGCAGTGCAATTAGGACTAAACAACTGCGCTGTCCGTTTCGAAATTTCTGTAATTTCTTCCTGGAAGGTCCAAAAGGACTTGCAAGGCCACGCATCCAAGTTCTTGGTTGTCGCCAACTCATCATTGACAGCTTGGTCGAGTTCCTGTTCAAGCTTCGTGTTTGGATTCATTCGAGATAACCTGAGAAGCAACAGTGTCGATCGTCGCACAATCTCATCCATGCTTCCTGCCAACTCATCTTCATCAATGTGATGTTCTTGTTTCAAATGATCTTCCAACGAATGATCCTCCTCTTTGAGATTCAAAAACGTTCTCACTTGATACTCTTCCTCCCATGGATCTTCCAGCAAGTTTTCCAACGAAATCGTCATGGTCGCCGTGTGCGCTGCTACATGGGACAATCGACAATGCCATCGCACCACTTGACGCAGCGCTTGATCGAGGTCGCGAATGGTGATATCATCAATGCTCGTATGTCCAAGAGTAGTTTCTTCCAACACCAAATCAGAGGCAGCCAGACGAAGGGGTAAACTCGCTAGTCGAATGATTTTCGTGTAACCATGAGTCTTGCCGTACCCATAGGGCGGAACGTGAGATGTCTTGATGAGTTCAAATGTGGCCTGCTGCTCTGCTGTGGAATGCAGTCGAACAACTTCATCGATAAAGGATTCAAAGACAAATCCAAGAGCACCCGGAGGACTCAGGATGGCTATTCTCTGTTTATGATCGTCGGGTACAAACTGTTTGCACTTCTTTTCTGCTCCATTATTAGGTAGACAGCTCTTGAGCGTAGTGAAGAAAGGTTCATGCTGCAAATCATCTGGAAAGAGGTCAATCTCTTTGGCTGGTAAGGCTTGATCGACAACCTTTCGTATTTGATCTTGTTGTCTTTGTTCCTTTTGTTGAATGACCTTTGCAGGAGACTGGTGGTTTAGCGAACTTCGTGTCCAAGCAACGAGTACAGAAGCCCAAGACACAATAGCAACAACAGCCAAGAACTTGGGGAAGGCGTTCCCGCTTCTTCGCTTTATTCTCTTTTGATTACTTTGTGGAATTATCGACGGCATGGTGCAATAAAGGCTGGTGTGGGCTGCAATGGGGCACGGGGTAGTCGGGTGATGCGGCTATACTGCTCTTGCTTGAACATCGACATCCCAGCATTGTCTCATCGACAGACATCGCTGTGACCAACGGTGCGCAGTTGAACAGTACACTACTCGAAGTCTACAAGACCGTCAGTACTACAGTAGAGTACTTTTGGGTTCAGATCTTTGTGAGTGTGACACAAAATTCAAAATGATCAACCGATTTCGCAGATTGCAAGCATTATGTTGGGTTGGAAAGAACCGTAAGCTTCTCCTTCAGCGGTTAGCGCATTCCAATTGAGATGCCGACTGTTGGATGGCTGACCTTCTTCGAACCTCCTGAAAAGCCATTGCTGGATCATGGGTTGATGCATGGGCACCGAGTCCTGGATACTACGTGATAGTGACTGCTATTTTTGTCGCACAGGACGAAGCATCTCACAAATTCAAAGGAAGGAAAATCAGCGGTGCTTCTCTGTTCTTCACCTCATGATAGGCGAGTCAATACTAGCAATAAAAAATTGTTGTCATGCATGAATGGTGGTGTTGCCAGCAAGCAAGGTACCAGGTTCAAGACAAAACGCATCCGACGCCTTGCTCCGAAAATTGAGACTATCTTTCTGCCGCAACTAACCACTCGGGAGTCGATTAAACGGCAAGTGCTGGTCCTTCTATAACGAAAAAATGGCAAGATATGTCGCAAATGACTCATCAAGTCCACCTGCCGGTTAATTTGCCGGTTCTCTCCTCACAACAGCATCTGATGCTTGGTAGTGGAGCCAATCAAACTGACTCGTGGTCTTGGTTGAAGCAAATATGGGTCATCATGACACGTTTCCAAGGTATTATGCCTTGGTCTACTCGTATGTGACTGCGCTCCATGTATTCTGTACAGCCTGAGTTATTGGACGAGCCAAATATCTACTGTGATGGCTCACAAAAAATCTTGGTTGACAACTATGAAGTTCCAGACAGTTGCTCTTTGGTTTCTTTGCTTCTCCGGAGGAGACCATGGAGAAGTCTTCGGCAAGACTCTTCGTCGTCGTATGCAAGTCACGGTAAGCCAGTTGCAAGCCAACAACAATGCAGGTTCTTGTTGGGTGCAAGTCCGCGACAATGCGTACGATGTGACCTCGTATGCACCAAACCATCCGCCAGGAGCAAGCCTCATTACTGACAGGTGCGGAGAAGACATTACTGGCTTGTACTTTGCCTCCGACTTGTCGGCCGTCCATTCGGATGCTGTACTTGCTGTGGCTATCAACAAGGGCGTCGTGGTGCTCGATCCAACGACTCCTACCTCTCCGCCAGGACCAAGCCCCACTGTTCCTCCCGCACCCACTGCTCCACCGGGACCTAATCCTACAGCCCCGCCTGAAGAAAGTGAAGAGAGTGAAGACTCTGATGACTCTGATGACTACAATATGGCGCCATCTCCTCCTCCAGGTACAGAAGTCACGCAAACCGAACTTGCGTCTCATAACACCGCCATGTCTTGTTGGATGCAAGTGAACAACAATGCCTACGATGTCACTGACTATGCACCAAAGCATCCTGGTGGATCAGCTGTCATCTACGCCCAATGCGGTCAAGATGCGACAGCCATTTTCTACAGCATCAACGATCACAGCACGTCAGATCTACTCTACGCCAGTAATATGGGAACCGTTGTGGCGAATGGACCGACCCCCGCTCCTGGTCCAACTGCTGCTCCTGATCCAACTCCCGCTCCCACTCCGCTCCCTACATCAGCAACTGGGATTACAATGGCCACGGTCGCAAGTCACAACAACGCCAACGATTGTTGGGTCAAGGTCAATAGCAACGCCTACGATGTCACGACCTATGCACCCGGTCATCCTGGCGGAGCTGGCAGTATTCATGCCCAATGTGGAAAGGACATTACGTCTATCTACTTCACAAGTACAAGGAACACCGCGTCCTTCCATACAAACGCTGCACTCGGAGCTGCAGTCAACATGGGCGCAGTTACTGATGGAGGATCACCACCTCCAACCCTGCAGCCAACTTTGCAACCGAGCCTGAAGCCTACACTGTCCCCCGAGCCTACGTTGCAGACGGGCGAACTCACGATGGCTATGCTCGCCTCTCACAGTAGCTCCAAGAGCTGTTGGGTCATGGTTAACAAGTTGGTCTATGATGTCACTGCTTATGCTCCGACTCATCCTGGCGGGCCAGCTACCATTTATGCACAGTGTGGAAACGACATTACACCCCTCTACTTTGCTCCAAACCTAACTCCTTTTCATACGACTACAGCCTTGGGACAGGCCATTGAGTTGGGTGAGATTGCTACAGATTCGACTCCCACTCCTGCTCCGACTAATACTGATCAGCCGACCACCAAGCCAACAATGGCCCTGGTTGCGCCCACGGAGCCCCCCACTCCACAGCCGTCTCCAAGGCCAACGACTGCGGCGCCATCCATTGGTACTAGCGAAAGTCCTTCAATTGTGCCATCGTTGTGGCCTTCTGCTGGTCCCACCGTTGTGGTATCGAGTTCTCCGACTGGACTCCCATCTGGGTCGCCTTCCAGAGCTCCTTCTGGAGGTCCTAGCTTCGCACCGTCGTTGATGCCGTCCATTGTGCCCTCCGACCGCCCATCCTGGGTCCCTTCACAATATCCTTCGTTGCTCCCAAGCGATATGCCAAGTGAAGATGGCATTTGTCAAGACCACCCACACGTTCGGTTCTATACAAACAGCACGAACAAAACGGAGCCTTGTGTTTGGCTCAAAGCCCGCCCTGAAGAACAGCCAGAGCATTGTCGTCCCAGCCACCCTTCCAATGCCTTTTGGATTTGTCAAGAAACATGCAAGTCGTGCGAAGACTCCTGTGAGGACGATCCAGACTTTGAGTTCGTTGATGACCACGGTATTACCGGAAGGGACTGTTTGTGGTTGTCGCTCCGTCCCAACAAGCACGAAATACTCTGCCCTACTGGCAACGTCTCGGAGGGATGCAAAGAAGCTTGCAACAACTGCCCGACTTTACCGCCTACTTCCGCTCCATGCGATGACATTCTAACAGAGACATTCCCAACCCCTTCCGATGGAAACCAAACTTGTACTTGGTTGGCCACCACCAGTAGTGGACAACAGCAAGATCTTTGCTCTACGAATAGCGAGGTCCAGACGCTATGCCCTGAAAGTTGTGGCAGCTGTACTGACTATTGTGATGATAGCGTGAACAGTACCTTTCCCTACAATGGGAGCAACTATACGTGCCAGTGGTTGGCTTCCCGTCCAGAAGCACATGATGACGTTTGCTACCACTTCAACGACGCCTGGACCCTTTGCAAGGATACCTGCAACCATTGGTCGTGTGGGATTAGCACCAACAGCAGCAGGAACTGAGAAGCGAGGTAAGGGTTGAAGGACTAATACTACATGTCGCGTCGGAGTTTCTTTGTTTGCGTAGAGAGATTCTAAATAATGATACCTGTGTAGTATATGAGGTCATTACAGTAGTTCATGTCTTGACTTCTTGCTGGCGCTGTGCTGGCAATCAGAGGGTTCGTTGTAGCGAATTTTTGGTGGCAATGACCTCCTTTTCGCGTCCGACGAGAAAACGGTGCTAAATGTATGGGTTCTTTGTGCTGGCGCAATGACAGTTACGAATCTGTGGTGGTATTATAAGTTTTCTTTCCAACCAACAACTGTAATGGCCCTGCCTCTGGCAAAATGGGTTGCCGGCGCAATGACCTCCCACTAACTGTAGTTCTTTCCGACAAAGAATATGGCGGCCCGGTTAGTTGTTTGCTTCTTCTTTCTGTTGCAATGTTCAATCACTGGTGCTTCTTGTTGTAATGCGGTGGTGACCTCATTATTTCTTCATTTCCCTCTCTTTCTAAATAATATATAACACGCAATGCCCTCGCGTTATAGTGACCTCTCCCTTCCTCTCTCGTGTATGCCTCTCGCATTATTGCCAACAGCATAGCTAAGTTGTAGTACAAGTGCGCATGTATGTATTTTCAGTACACAGAGGGAGGTTTCGTTTGTATGTAGCGCCAAGTCAGTCCTCGCCCCACCTCCATAGGCCTTTATGTAGGGGCGATGTTGAGGTCTTTGAAAGGCAAAAGAGGAGCTATTATGCCCTGCCAGACTGTACGTACCATCCAGGCTCTCTTACTATGCCTCTCTACCTCCTCATTGGCGAGATGAGGTAATAGAGAGGTCTCTCGTACCTACAGGACATGAACTTGAACCAGACGTAGAGGTCCACCTTGTAGTAACCAAGAAGTGAACTCGTAGGCTACACTTTGGGTGGATTCATTCTCTTTCTTGCTCTGCAAAGTTGAACTCTACTCTCTACTGGAGCGAGGTTCCACTTCCACGAAGTTGATAATAATGTAAGCCTTGGAGTTGGCCCAGCCCAGATGCTTGCCAGATGCCGTCGCTAGTCTGGCGACAACTGGAACGTGGTTCGTAGACGCTGAAAAAGGCTGAATGAGCTCAGTCAGTCATTCACGACTATTACACTACTTCTACTTATGGCCGCTCTCTTCACATTACGATCAAGAAGCCGAATTTGCCTAACATGTCGCACGACAGATGTTGATTCAATGACCAGCAGCTGGCATAAGATGATCCAACCACACATACCGTACATTCCATAAAAAAGCACCTGACAGATAAGGTAAGAATCGGCTTTTTTGGGGCCGAAATGACAGAAAGAAACACCTTTGATGACAGAAAGATAAGAATGACCCAAATGGTGACGTCATTCGAAGTGACGTCACAAGAGTACTGTAAGATCGAGAGCGAAAATTGCATGATTTTCCACTGTATAATCTACTGTACATGCTTTTCTACCGTATGTATAAAGACGTCACGATGACGCGATGACACAAAAAGGCACAAATCCCAAAACTCGATGACAGTAAGAATTGGAAAAAATTCTTGCTCTTTTGTGTAATGTACGGTACAGTACAGAATAAAATGACTTTGTCACCAATCCTGCACAGCCCTGCACAGTAAATAAGTAGCATGGATACTGTAGGAAAAAGGTAAAGAATCAAATCAACCGTCCAAAACTACAAGTTGGATGCAGAACGCTAATTTCATGGGAAGACTCTCACATAAATGACCGCATTGACCAATCATAATTGTTGATACTGCAATACTTAGAAACCATCTTGAAGGAGTACAGTTGTACAATCGTTCATCCCAGATCAGTGATTGAGTAGAACGTCGTATTCTTCCTACATACGCTGATTTTGTATCAAGGACAGAAATCGGACATGAAGTCCGCTGTGATGTGTGTGGGTGGCTCTCGTGTGAAATTTCCCTCGAGAAACGACAGCTTTTTTATTGACATCCCAGAGGCTTCGATCTCTCTCATCCATAAAAAGAGAATAATCCTTCGATCACCCCCGTACGTGCGCTTATCTATCAATAGACCACTCTCTTGCGCTACGAACGTACTAGCAGCCTCTTGTTGTTGTTGACAACGAAGCACCTTTGAGATCGATCATCAACTGACTGAGTACACTACACGTACTTTCTCCACTGAGAACAACAACAATCTGCATCCTCTGCTCTGCTCTCGTAGAAGGAGACGACATATTTCATAGGAGAAGCAGAAGTAGAAGAAGAACATGATGTGGAGTACATGTAGGATCGTCTTGGTGTTGAAGGTATTGGTATCTTTGACGGTGCTTCGAGGATCACATGGCGAAGATGACTTTCTGGTAGATCAAATTGTATGTACTCCAAAGATTATTGATTACAGGAATGATACCCACAAACAAGAATACAGAGTCGGTGTATTGGCCATTCGAGGCTTTGAAGCTGCCTACAATGAGTTTAATTCAACCTTTTCCGACTATCTGACGACTACAGCTGGTTCGAAATTCAGTCAACCCATCACGTTTACCATGGTGCCTCTGAATTTCCTCTCGCTCTTTTCTGATGTCGAACTCTCCATTGAAACGAATGGAGCTCAAGGCGTTGATTTCATCTATGTCAACCCCAGTGCCTTTAGTTGCATCGAATCCGAGTATGGTGCCAACACCTTGGTCAGTCAGATTTCACGTCGAGTAGTGGAGGGTCAAATCTATGAACTCACCAAGTTTGGTGGAGTCATTTTCACACGAGCTGACAATGACGAGGTCAATACAGTGGAAGATTTAAAAGACCAATCTGTCGCTTGTGCCAGTATCTCTGGCTTGGGTTCGGGTCAGATGCAGTTTCGATTGTTGCAACAACGCGGCCTGGCCTACATACAAGATCCCAAGCAACTCGTCTTTACCTCCAATCAGGGAAAGGTCGTCAATGGCGTTCTGCAGGGCAACTTTTCCGTGGGCTTTGTGCGCACCGACCAGATTGAGCGTACGACGGACGCTCGTACGGGCGAGTTGGTGGACAAGACGGAACTCAAGATTATCAACGGAGGCTTTGAGACTCTGGATGGTGAACCCTTTCCCTTTGAAAGTTCCACCATTCTCTACCCCGAATGGAACGTGGCCAGTCTCAGTCACGTGGCGAACGATGTGGCGATTGCCGTTCAGAATGCCATGCTGGCCATTGAAGATCATGCCGTCGTCGGAAAGTCGATTGATGACTGTCTACAGCAGGCCAACTGTACCTCGGGAGTAGTGCAGAGCCCTTGCTACATTCAATGCATTGCTCAAGTCCCTCCAGATGACCTGGCACGCTGCGATTCGACTCCCGAACTTGCTGCTCTGGCGCTACAGGCAAAGACGAGCGGCAAGTACGCTGGATGGCGTTCGACCTTGTCCTACATGGAGCTGCGCAATATGCAAGAAGAAACCAACTTTATTCGAAAATCACAAGACGACGGGATCAACCGATGCATTCGATCGAAGAACATTGTCGATGCCGTCGTGTGTCCTCCTGGTCACTTTAAGAAACCCGATGCCGAGGTTCTCAGTGGCTGCGCCGATGCCGGTTTGGACTGTGGGACCTACCAATGTCTCTGCAAACCCTGCGTCAAGGCCTTTGATGTTGATGTCTTTCCCGTGGACGATATCAATAAGGTAGATGGAACATCCTCCTCCTGCGACAAGTTTGCCATTTGTGGAACCGTCCAACAGAGCTATGCAGTCACCTTTCGCGCCGTGGACAACAAGGCAAGGGTGGACATGGCCTTTAACGTGACGGTCCTGGAAGGAGCGCTTGAAAGGTCAATTCCCGTCACTCGAACTGGCAACTTTACCTACGAGTTTTCCTTTGATGCAACAGGAGTTGAAACTGGTGTTTTGATTTTCGAAGTGTACGCCGATGGAGAGCAGATCCCAGAGAGTCCTTTCCGGCTGGACATTGCGGAACGCGAATGCGCGGAAGAGACCGGAGACTCTCTCAAGGAAGCTGATCCGGAGGGTGAGTGCGTCTGTCAGAAAGGAGCGACTAACCTTGGTGGCAAGTGTGTTCCTTCCTCTGTCTTGATTCCTTCCATTGTGATTCCCCTGCTGGTTCTCCTGGCGCTGGGTGTCTACTTTTACGTGGAACACAAAAAGTCTCAAGCTGATTCCGTGTGGGCTGTCAAGCCTGACGAGCTGGTCTTTGACGATCCTCCTGCCATTCTGGGACGTGGAACCTTTGGTCTCGTGCTCCTTGCTGAATACCGAGGTACGCAAGTTGCTGTCAAACGTGTCATCCCGCCCAAGTTGAAGCGGAAGCAGCAGATCGGAAGTGCTTCGGACAGTGGTTGGAGAAATGAGATGCTTGGCGATGGTGACGTTGGATCATTTGATGAGATTCCCGAACAGCGAACAGGTATGGAATTCGTGTTCAACCCGAAGGACATGGGTGCGTCGCAAAACGGAGGTTTTGATGCCATGGAGTCTGGCACAATACCGAAAGGAGGAGTGTTGGATCCAAACAGTAGTGTACACAACAACAACAACGAGGATGGGGGCACGGTGCAGAGCAGCACGTCAACATCCAAGCGCCCTCGCAGACGGGCCTCGCTGACTGGAAACGACAAGGCAACGAACAATCTCTTTGATTTTGCAAACATGCAAGACTCTGGACAGCCACAGAAGAGCTACGGTTTGGAGTCTGGTGGTATGCAGAGGGTGATGGAACACATTCAGACAGAAACAGGTTCTGCTCCTCTCAAGGGTCGCCGACACTCCATTGCTGACTTGGGCAGAGGAGGAGGCGGAATGGATGCAATGATGGCTGCGGCTGCCGCCGCGGCTGCCGATGATGATGGCGACAGCCAGCCCCAACGACAACCCTCATCAAGAAGAGCAAAGCGCCGCGGATCTGGTGGTGCCATGCTGGAATCAGGAGGATCAGCCGACTCTTTTACTTTTAGGCCTATGCGTCGTCGACATTCTTTGGGCGGAAATGCGGCTCCACAGGAACCACTCCAGTCTTCTTACTCCTTCACAGCAAGGCAGAAGAAGATGGCTGACCAAAGTAGTGACGATCGTTCTGCGGATAGACAAGGTAGCGTTGGCAACCTGTCAAACAGACCTGGAAGGCGAGAATCAGATGCCAGCTGGGATTCCGTGAGGGGCACCGACTTCAACAGAATGATTATGGAAGAGGAGCAACAAGTGTCCCTAGCGGGGGCTGGATCCAATGGTCTTAAGTCTGGTAGCTATGGACTGAAGAGCGGCATAAGCTCTCAATCTAACTCGCTGCAGATCGATTCTGGTACGAAGAGTAGTACATCTCACGTCATGCTCAAGTGGCTGAAAGGCTCCATGTTTGGGAAGGGTGATGAATATGCTCGTCTGCGAACCGAATTTGTGTCAGAGATGAGACATTTGTCGAAACTTCGTCATCCTTGCATCACCACCGTCATGGGTGCAGTGATTTCCAAGAGATCCGAACCAATGCTTGTGATGGAGTACATGGACCACGGTTCTGTGTACGATATTCTTCACAACGACAGTATGGTGGTCGACGGGGAGCTTGTTCTTCCTATTCTTCGTGATATTGCACAGGGTGTACGTTTCCTTCATGCGGCGAGTCCCCGTGTCATTCATGGAGATCTCAAGGCTCAGAATGTGTTGGTCGATTCCAAGTTCCGTGCGAAGGTTGCTGATTTTGGGCTGTCCCAAAAGAAGAAGGTCGGTGCAACAGGGACCCCATTGTGGATGGCCCCGGAGTTGCTACGAGGAGAGAGTGAGAATACAGCCATGTCAGACGTATACTCATTTGGGATCATCCTCTACGAGGTGTATTCCAGAAAAGAGCCATACGATGGCGAAGATCATTTGACAGTGCTTCAAGAGGTCGCCGATCCGCATGTTAATAAGCGACCACCTGTTCCTTCAACGTGCCCTCCAAAAATTGCAAGTATCATGACCGACTGTTTGGTCGCTGATCCAGAGAATCGGCCAGCCTTTGAAGAACTGGATCTTCGCTTGAAGCGTCTCGACGTTGAGAATGTCGAGCCTGGTCAGACAATCTTCTCGATGCAGAAGAAGAAGGAACAACGGGCTGCGAGAAATGAAGAGCTTCTCTTTGACGTCTTTCCTCGCCACGTCGCGGAAGCTCTTCGCGATGGACGCAAGCTGGAAGCAGAATCGTTCGACTGCGTTACTATCTTCTTCTCTGATATCGTTGGTTACACAACCATCTCCTCCAAGTTGCACCCATTGAAGGTTTCGGATATGTTGGATAGGTTATACTTGGCATTTGACAGTCTGTCAGAAAAGCATGATATCTTCAAAATCGAAACGATCGGAGACGCTGTAAGTATCCATCACTCGTTCTCTCTACCATTTTACAAGACGCATTCACTAATCTTATCCCTCCCTTCCTTTGTACAGTATATGTGTGTCACAAACTTGCACAAGGACCAAGAAGACCATGCTGCCCGAATGGCAAGGTTCTCGGTGGATGCAGTTGCTGCTACCAATAAAACACTCATTGATGTGGACGATCCTGCCAAGGGCTATGTTCAGATTCGTGTTGGTTTCCACTCGGGACCCATTGTAGCAGATGTGGTGGGATCGAGATGTCCCAAGTACACCCTCTTTGGCGACACTGTCAACACAGCATCTCGAATGGAGAGCAACTCGCTTCCTGGTCGTATCCAGTGTTCTGAGCGAACGGCACAGCTGATTCGAGAGCAAGATATCACAGTTCCCGTGATTCCTAGAGGCAAGATTAACGTCAAGGGCAAGGGAGAGATGGCAGTTAGCTGGATTGGCGAGCTGAGCACAACGGCCGGTGCCATTGAAAAGATGAAGGACCAAAGTACCCAAGAACAATCAAAAAGTCAATTGGATGCCATTGTGGAGGGACAATAGCGGGAAGGACTGATGAAACTGTCTCACGCCGTGCTTCGAGTTTTAAGACTTTTGTGTTTGTTTTATTTGGGATATTATTATTTATTAGATATTTCACATTAGGGTTATAGTCCTCTTCTAGTTAGTGCGTGAGCATCCATTCTTTATTGCGCCACTGCGACGGACGACGCATCATTGGTAGTAGTAGTAGTAGTAGTAGTCGACCGAATGACAATCTTTCCAATCGATTGACCACTCATGATGAGTTGATGCGCTTCACCAATCCGCTCCATCGCATCCATTTCCACGACGCGGGGGCACTTTAGCTTCTTCTCGACTAGCCACTGGCAGATTTGATCAAAGAGCGTTGACACGAGCTCCGTTTCGTTCGCAAAGAATGAAAGATTGAAGCCTAGCACTGCCTTGTTGCTCACCACCAAATCCATCGGATCAAACTTGGGCATGCTGTTCATTTTGAGACCCATTTGAATCCACGCGAGTGGATTGAGAGCTGCTTGGCCCACGGGTAGGTTGGAATGAAAGCCAAACACAACTAGGCGTCCCGTGGCAGTCAAGTGATTGTACGAGTCGGCCAAGGTTGATACACCATTGGCATCGAGAATGGCAGAATAGCCTCCTGGTGATATCCGTGCCGCTTGTTGCCACAATGTCTCATTCTTTGTTTCCGACTCCTTGTCAATCACATAATCACATCCCAGAGCCTTGGCGGCCTCCACCTTGTGCGTTCGACCGACAACTCCCACAATGGGGCCCAGTCCCAAGATTTTGGCCATTTGAACCGCCATACTTCCCACACCACCGGCTGCCGAATGAATGAGAATGGCTTGATTGTTTCGTTTTAAGCTTCCAGGAGGAGGGTAGTGACCTGCCAAATGTAAGGCATAGAGTGCTGTCAAGGAGACTGCTGGTAGCGATGCGGCCTGTGCAAAGGAAATTCCAGGTGGTATTTTTCGCAATTGGACCGCAGGAATGGCAATGCGACTGGAATAGGCTCCAAACAGTGTGCAACCAAAGACTCGATCGCCGCGATGAAAGCTTGAATTATTATTATTATTCTCACCCTGATGGTGTTGAATGACGCCAGCCACATCAAATCCAGGCACAATGGGCCACCCCACGTACTGTTTGGCGCTTTCGTAGAGTCCCCATCGAATACAACAATCGGCGTAGTTAACGGAGAAGACCATGTTTTGAAGTACGACACAGTCGTTGGGAATGTCTGCTCGATGAACAAAAGGCGATCCATCGACCACATTGTACCCCTTTGTCATGACGTTAGACTGCAAGGAGACGACTCGCAGTTGCTCCAATCCACCGGGTCGACCAATGGATATGCAGCGAGTAGCATCTCCTGCATCTGTTCCTTCATAGTCGCAAGGGGGCAAGAGTCGCGGAAGATAGGCGGGAACAAAGGTCGAAACAAACCAGGAAACAATGTTGGCCCACATGGCTCGCAAGACATCAGGATCTTGGCCTAGAATGGTCCATTTGCGGTCTGTGGAAAGAGACATGATGTGGTCTCAAGCTCCAGAGGATACGGAGTTCTATGTGTCGTCTCTATTGTGATTGTGATGATGATGAACGGCAAGGCCTCTCGTCATGGTTGAGAACGTCACGCAACCGTTAGCCCGAATAATGCTATCCTTATCGAACCAAAACGCCTCCCAAACCATCATCCATGACGTCACCTATCACCCCATGAACAGCTTGAAATATCTTTCTCAATGAGAAAAAGAACGCAATCCCATGCATGCTTCATTGGCAATCACTCTTCTTCGCTCAATCTTCAACTCAAAGTGACAATGGTGAAATACTCTCTCTTGATTGCTGCCTTGGCGGCCTCCAACGCTGCTGCGTTCTCTGCCCACAACAAGCAGCCGGATACTTCCCGACGATCCCTCCTTGGAGGTGCCTTCGCTGGCCTCCTCGTCGGCGCAGCGCAACAACCTGCATTGGCAGAAGAAGAAGTCAAGTGGGACGTCTTTAATGGTCTCATTTACAACTACCGCGGCAATGGATTCAATGGATTGGATGCCTCCACGTTGGATGAACCATCCATTCCCTTTTTGGAGTTTGGAGACCGCCTCACCAAGAATGAAGTCGCCTTTGTCGAATTCCTGGCCCCCGATGGAGATGTGGCCTACGCGACCTTTACTGGGGAGGATGAGAAAAATAAGAGGATTCGTATCGGAGAAGGATTTCCTATTGAACAGCATGATGGATACAGTTCTCCCATGTTTGTGGTGCGAGCGTTGAACAACAAGAATGTGCCTTACAAATTTGTAGTGGCGGGATTGGAGAAATACAAATAAGGCACAACACACGATTGAGTGAGTCTATACATCTGTCTAGAGGAGTAAGCACCGTGTGTTGTGTATAGGCACTATACTGAATGGTAGCTACTGTCAAAGTGTACCTCCTTGTGTCGACCCTGCATTGTACTATCTGCTTGACGCAGTCTGCATGTTGCTTCTGTCTAGACGTAGATTCGTTGTAGGTGAGGTCCCTCTGGAGATCTTGCAGCAATGGTGCGGAAAGACCCAAAAGTATTCGCCGTGCACTGTTGCGCAAACTGTATGTAGACTTTGATGAAGGACGCATGGTGCTTTCTGGTAGAGTAGACTACGCCGCAGCACATGCGCGTGTTTACCAGTTGAAGGTCCCTACTAGGATCCAAAAGATCGCAGCAGAGGTGCGGAAAGAAGATCCAAACCAAGCGAAAACAACATACTTTTCGTCAGATATACTACTACTACTACTACGTATATGACAGCCAACAGAAATGAGTGCGAGGAGTCGAAGCAATACCTCGCCACGTCGCTTTGGTACAGTACGTCGCTACGAGCGAGTGGCTGCTCACCACATGAGCAATTAATTTTGTGCAAGTGGCGCTGAGATGGCCAGAGCTGCTCTAGCCACCGCTGCAGCAAGTGCATTCCTTCCAACAGACTCACCAGACTCTGTGCTGCTGTACCATATTTTGCTTCCCGAGGCGTTTGAGAAAGCTCAACACTT
>JAVCKV010061526.1:7838-22340 GCA_032274145.1 Herpochondria borealis | reverse complement strand
ACAGGGAATCCTAATGGCAATTGCGTGTCAGTATCCATGATAAAGTATTCTTGTTCGAAACCGAACCAGAAATCATTATCCTCATCTTCAATAGTAGCTCTACCGTTTGATTCATGTGCAGAACCGTCAGCATTCATTACTTCTGACATGACTAACCAACCGTTTACTCTTGCAGGGTCTCTGTAGATAGCAACTGGTACTAATAAACAGTCAGAAGAACCACCTTCTGCTTGCTGAGTAGAAGAACCGTCAAAAGACCAGTTTCCTAGCTCTTCAATTGTTCCTTTAAAATCTTCATGCTCTTCAACTTTGGTTTTAGACCTCATGTTCTGAGTTGGCTTGTAACCATCTAACCAAATGTATTCTAACTTTACTTTAGCCATTGTTGTATTTATTAAAAGTTTAGATTAACGATTTGTAAAATCTTTGATTCACTCAATTCTGTTATAGAACAGACGAAATGATAAGTCGAATATAACACCTATTTTTTAAAATACCAGAACACATGTATGTCTTATTTACAACCTATTTATTCACACACACGTAAAATACAGATCCATTATAGGAATTATTCAATTTTAGTGTAGCGCACACTCCTATTTAGAGAGAACCTTTGTTGTATCTGTAGAAACTAACTATCTTTGCCGCATGAAACTCGCACAGCGAGAATGAATTACGGTAACTTGTCATTCTAAATACGAATGAATGATTCAACCTTCTTCTATCTGTATTAATTGAATGATATGAAAAAAGTGGCATTCCACACACTGGGTTGTAAATTAAATTTCTCAGAAACGTCTACATTGGCTAAAACCTTCGTAAATGAAGGCTACGAGCGAGTAGATTTTTTTGAGCCTTCTGATATCTATGTCATCAATACCTGTTCCGTCACTGAAAATGCAGACAACAAATGTCGTAAAGTAGTTAAAGAGGCTCTAAAGTTATCTCCTAATGCTTTTATAGCAGTTACAGGATGTTTTGCTCAGCTTAAACCTGTGGCTATCAGTGAAATACCAGGAGTAGATGCTGTGCTTGGCGCATCAGAAAAATTCAAATTACTGGATTTAATAAAAGACTTTGAAAAAAAGAGTACTTCTTCTATTTACCATTCAGAAATAGCTGAAGCCAATACATTTACTAGTGCTTATTCAATAAATGACAGAACACGTACTTTCCTGAAAGTACAAGATGGTTGTGACTATACCTGTACGTTTTGTACCATCCCGTTGGCACGAGGCAAAAGCAGAAGCGACACCATTAGTAATGTATTACTGAACGCCAGAAACATTGTAGACCAAGGAATCAAAGAGATTGTACTCACGGGAGTAAATACAGGAGATTTTGGAATCATAGACGGCAAACGTCAAACTACATTTTTAGAACTAGCTAAAAAGCTAGAAACCGTAGCAGGATTAGAGCGAATCAGAATATCGTCTATAGAACCTAACTTACTACACGAAGAGATAATTGATTTAGTAGCTAATTCCTCCAAATTTGTTCCTCACTTCCATATTCCTCTTCAATCTGGAAACAATGAATTGTTAGCGGCTATGAAACGTCGCTACAGAAGAGAGTTGTACCAAGAGCGAATAGCATATATTAAAGGATTAATGCCAGACTGCTGCATTGGCGTAGATGTAATTGTGGGCTTCCCTGGAGAAACGGAAGAACATTTCATGGATACGTATAACTTTTTAAATGAGTTAGATATATCCTACTTACATGTATTCACTTATTCTGAACGAGCAAATACAACTGCACCAGAACTATTTGGCAACATTGAACCCTTCTTTTCCTAGTTTGTAACTAATGTGGTCGCTCATTCCGTAGAGTTGTGTAAAGTAAACTCTTGAGTCAGACAGTTCTATTCCTTTTTCTTTCATTAACTGAATCAATAATTCATTACTCTGTTCATTATGGCTAGCACAACAAACACTGATCGTATCTAAGTGATCTAAACAATACGCTAATGTATCGTTATACAATTTATCTGTTGCTTCTTTGGTTAGATTCAATGGGTCAGAATAATTATAAGCATGTGCTCGCTTTCGTTCTTTATCCAAATACGCTCCCCGGACCAGTTTAACTGCAAATAGTGAGTCAGAAGCCGTCATTGACGTATGATGTTTGTGTAAGCGTTTCAACCCGTCATGTCTGTATAATTGATACGTAGTATACAACACAACTTTACCTTTATTAAACTCCGCCATCATCCGCAGAGCGATACTATCTATTTGATCTTGCAACCACGTTTCTTCTGCATCTAGCATCAGCATTACATTATAGTGATCAGCTAACTTACATAGTTCATACATGAGCTTTTCTCCTTTAATGAGGTAGCTCTGATTATTCAACGGCTTTTCTAATGCTTCCTTCTCTATGAGTCCTGTCGCTTTGAAAACAACTACGGGAACTTCTTTTTGCTGAGAAGCAAACACAATGGCTCGTTTCAATTCATTAAATACAGCCAACCTACTTTTTTCTCCTTGGTTTCCTTCCACGGAATAATCTAAAAAGGTCGCAACATTGGCCGAAGCCAATTCTTGAATACTTGATTTGCATTCAACCACACTTTCACCTCCACAAAATTGCTTGAAGATGGTCGTTTTTAAAATAAAAGCAGGTAACGGAAGTTGCAGTTTTTGAAATAAGTCAATGACATTTTCTCCAACTGAATTCACCCAAGGCTTGGAGATCAATCGGTACATAAAGTACGTAAAACGAAGTTGCTTGGTACTTTTGGTATCAAAAACGGATAGGTCTGAAAAATAGCTCATTCGTACGGTATCTTTTAGTTTTAGATACGTAATTCGAGTCGCTTAGGTTTAGACTAATGATAAAAAAATACTAAATCATGAGTTTTACTCACTCACAGTTACTGTTCCTTTGACTAATTCTCCATTGGTGTATTGAATAATCAAGGAGTAGAGTCCATTTTCCACCAATTCTCCATTCGTATTTTTAGCATCCCACATAGCAGGAAACCCGTTCTCAAAAGAGAATGAATGTACTTTTTGTCCAGAACGCACATGGTAAATCGTCAGTTCACCTGAATGATCTCCTAATTGAAAATTTTCTTCTTGGTTGATGCTTTTAGAGATTCGGTAAGTATGGTCAAAACACTCTTTTTCTTTGATTTCAATCTCAGCTACATCCGTCTTACATTGCTCTTGATCAGTAATCGTCAGCTTGTATACTCCTGCCGGAAGCTGTGTGAATTCTCCTGAAGTTGACGACGTCGATCCATAATCTAGAAGATAAGACAAACCTGTTTGTCCGCTACTGATTAAAATAGTTCCTGTTGATTTGTAAGGACAAGAAGGCGTTGTTTGAACAGAAAAAATAGCTTTCTTACATGGAATAATAAGCTCTGTCGTATTATTCGTTTCTTGACTTACTGTTTCTTGTTCAGCGACAACGGTTCCCTCAGTAATGGATAACAGTTCTGTTTGAATGGAATCATCCCTATCATCTGCTATTACATCTGAGACTTTTTGATTCAGTTTTGGCTTACTAATAGTTTCTTCCGAATCAATGGGTGCTAATGTCTCAGGCAACATTTCTTTTTTAGCCACGACTACTGCTCTTGTTTTTTCTTGTGTAGTAAAAGCCACTTCATTTTTTAGCGTATCCACCGCTATTTGCTCTGTAGCAATTATTTTATTGGAATTTAACTTGCACTTGTTAGATAAGCGCAGTTTGCCAACGTCTTTGCGGGAGGAAATCCCAGAAATTGAACTAGTGGCTAATTAAAATTTCGTGCGTAAGTTTTTGATTTTCCGATCCTTGAGGTTGATAACTTAAGCTAACGGATTCACCTATGTGTTTAAACGGTTTTGTAACTTATCAGTTATATATTAAATAAAATCTGCTTGAGAGTCTTGGAAACACTTATGAAATCGTATTTTCGAGGCTTGAAGATCGCGAATGACAGAACTTGTGTCCGCAATTTCGACATTTCTTGGTATTTCTGAAATTATAGGATGTGTAGGGGGTGCATGGGATAAACGGGGAGCAGTTGTCGAGGATGGATTGGAAGGTTGGAGTGGAAGGCCAAATGTCACGTTTTTAGTGTTGTTCTGTGAAGGAACAAAACTGCAACGTTAGTACCTGGCGATATATGCATGTACAGAACATTCTCTTCGGACAGGTACTTGGGGACTACATGCATCGGCGGGGAGAGGAAAGCTGCTGTAGTGTCCATTTCGTCCCTCCATTTCCGTTCCACTTCGACAAAGTGCCAACAGCGCAAGTTTTTGCAGTGCGGTGCGCATTTTTAGTAGCGGGAAATCGTACAAAAAGATATCTCTTTGAGGGTTGTTTAGAGGGGGGTAGATCGGTTGTGTGTGTGGAGGGCGAAAGTGTCTGACCCGGTTGTTAAGATTTTGTAGTGCGCGATCAAACTGGGCGGAACGGTCGGGTTAATGTTTGACGGGATGAAATGAAAGGCTTTCTCAGACAAAAAGTGATTTGTCAATCTCGCTTGATCAAATTTCCATACGTGCCGAGAAAAGGTACATAAATAATGTTATTATTTATGTACCTTTTTGGCATGTGGGGAACAGTTCGAGGCCTAAATTTATGTATTCAATTTAACTGATCTATCCTCTAATTTGATCTTGATGTACCGTATCCTTTGGTGTTGGTAAGTGCGATCCACCCAGGAAAACCTGCAGAAGAGACGACTAACGCAGGTCACGTCCGCGTCGATTTAAAAAAACGATTTTCTATTTTTGGATAGTGCGATGCATCAAAAACGTGACTGTTGCGTACCACCCCCTTAAATACGTTTCCCTCTCTATTTAGTCGTAAAAAAGTGCGCACGAACAACTGTGTGTTAAACGGAACGAACCCAAGTACAAATTATATGCTTACTGAAGCATGTGATTTTCACGCGAAGAATTTCGGAAAACTAAATTAACAGCACCAAAAAACTTAACCCACCCGCAACTCCCGTACGTCCCATCCATCATACATCTTAATTTGTTCTCATGTATCATAATCATTCATCCGCGTCCATCATGGTCTACCGTAATCAAATATATCCCCATCGCCCTGCACACTTCGATACAGTGTCGTGATGGCTGCGGATGCGCAGGATGTGCAACGCAACACTGGCTGGATTCGAGACAATAAAAACCTAAAAGTGGTGGATGCAAGACCGGAGAGGGTACCGACTATCGCCGCATCCACGAAAACACATGCACACAAAAACTGGAACAATATTTCTGGTCCCACGCGTTCTTCCAGAGCAAAGCAATCAGTGGACGAACCGGAAATTTTGGATCTGGACGAACTGTACCACATCCCACAAAATACACCGCCACAGAACAACGTTACTGGACCCGATAAGATATTGAGCGATACCAGAAAAGAAGACGTGGAGGAAAAGCTGAAGGTGAGCAATGAGGACCATCCGCCGACTGAAAGAGCGTAATATCGAGTATTACTAACGACTGTGTATATCGTTTCAAGATTCAAGCACGAAGTCGGAGAGAACTAGTTTCGAGGGATTGGAATCGTTCGCTTTTGGAAGTATTGTGCGGAGATTACGTGGATTTTGTGCGTTTCTGTCATCGAATTTATACTAATCACTTCTGAGGAAGCCATATAAATATGAAAGAATTACGTCTCTGGACAAGAAAATGTCACCATGAGATTTTACGACTGTGAATACAGTTTTAATACCATTATGCAAGGAATTTCACTGGAAATTGGTGGTTGTGGACATGCAGGGCAATGATCTGTAAAAACGGACTCACTTGATCTGGGCATATCTGCGGCACTGAGACTTAATATCTGTCGGTAGGTACGAGATGCTTTTAAACAAAAGTATGGAGATTAAAAATAGAAAAGTATGAGTTGCAGGCAGTGGCCCGTGCATAAAATATAAGAAAGGTATATTCAAAATAAAGATTATGTTAACTGTGATATTCACATGATGTTCTACGCGGAATATATGGAACGTGAGGCACGAAAAAATTACGAGCATTGGACGCGGCAGTTATGCCTCTAAGAACAGTTATGGAGTTAGCTGATGGTAAAATCCCAAGAGATTATGAACCTTCGTTAAGTTGATATAAAATAGCTACTTTCTTTGTAAAAAGTTCTTTTGTTTGCGTAAATATTTAAACTGTATCCCAATATCGAAGTTTCTTACAGAGTCATCATCCCCACCGCCATCTCTTCAATCACGAATAATAGCCAAATAGTCCAAGGGATCTTCAGGATTTATAGGTAGCTTACCTTAGTAAATGATATCGTCGTCATAGTCGTCATTGTAATCATTTTAATTATCAACGCGGTCAGTTTTCGGATCTCTCCGGTTTTTCGTACTATTGAAGTCATTTTCTGTTGCTTCAATCATACGCTCCTCGGGAAAGTAGTATAATTGTTGATGTGGATGATCCAGAACTCCATCCTCGTCGAAGTATGGAGCATCCACGAAGTCAAACTTGATTTCATCGCCGATCTCATGTTCATATGAACAGATAATCGGAAACTACCACCCTTCATGTCATCGGATGCAGCACCAGAATGGGTAAAGTGCACGTGGCAGATGAATAAACTGAACGGGGGAAAACCAGGTTCTTCAATTTCACATCCTTAGCAATTGCTTCCTTCGCATGGTCGCTGTAATGCTCAAATGTATGCGATCCATCGGAAACCCACAATGAAAATGGTTCTCTCCCACTGAAAATTATAAAGTATGAGGAATTTGTGCGAAAGTAGCATCGAATTAGTTAGGTGGGTTCTTTCGTACGCATACCTCCCTGATATCATTTCGCGCGACCCGGACCGCAGAAGGAAGATGGTTTCACGTCCATTAATGTTAGCAAGACGCAAACGCCCTGCCAAGGTACATGCCCAAACATACAGGGCGGCCTGTTTATGTTAGAACCGCTGCGTATTAATCTTATCGTTCTCATCCACATAGTACGTATTTAATGTAACGAAATCTGTTTTCCGTGTTTGGAACCGCATCATCCTTCGAACTTCCGAAATTTTATATGGGCATTAATTGGTGCGTTTTGTTATCAGCGATGTTTCTGTTGAATGAATAAAACCAGATATGGAACAAAATAGAGACAGGAGTTGCCAAAAATTTGTCGTAATTTCCACCAAGATGCTTCCCCTCATGAAGGAATAGACCTGCCGTCCCAATGAACACAGCACATCCGCTACCAATGAGATGAATTTAATACATGTAGAATAGATGGGATCCCTCCATAACCGTTTGGGTTCTATTTAGTCCCACTGGGCCTGTAGTCTCTACTGTACGATTTTGGGTGGTGGTTGAGTTATATGACGTATAAGGTCCATGAAAAGTCCCCCCTTCCAAGAGATATGTGGTGCGGCGTGGTACCTCACTCCCGTCGTGACCACACAAAAGGAAATAGTGGTAGACCTGATCGCGGTAGAGAATTATGTGCGAAAGGGGGCGACTGATACGTGTGGATGTGCGTGATGCCCTCGCACGGCGATATGATCGTCCGAATCGGAGGAAAAAACAACCACCCCCAAAGGAGAAGAAAAGGGAGGAAAGGAAGGGGAAAAAGGAGAAGAAATACGGGAAAAAGGCTTTACTTGGGGGTTCGACTTATCTAACTCAATTCATGTCCGATGCATCCAACCCCAGCTCCACCCAAGCCGCTTCTATAGCGGCTGGGATAGCGCCCAAGGTGGAGATCGTGGCCAAAAACAGCCCAAGAGCAAATATCCTACAACTACTGTAACTACACAGAGAATCTTAGTACTTACAGTAATCTTACATAGCCCTAACTGCCTTAACCTAAAAATACTCCATAAGGCAAACAGCCCAATATGTATCCCAAAGATACGACGCCGCCAAAAAACAGAAAACCCATCCGTCCGGACCAATCGGCGGTCGTGGCACCCCGGGGTGGTGGGGTAGCGGAGTAGAGGACCATCCAAGGAGAAATGTGTGCCACTTAAAACAGTGTTGCCTAGTGGCGAAGTGGCGGAGTGGCGGAGTGGTGGCAGCATTGTAGGGTACCGGGGGTGGTCACACGTGTAGGAATCAACGTCGTTCGGTGTGCGGACCCCTAATGCCCGTTTTAGAAGATATCCATGAGATCTTCGAATCATTACATTAATAAAGTATTCTTCGCGATGCCCAGGTGTAATTTAAATTTCTCGGAGATGTGATTGCAAAGCTGTGTGTGCCTCCGTGGTCAGTGTTTTTGAAAACGCAGCATCGCCCAGTAGAAATAGCACTGCGTAGTATCAGATGTGGCTGAAATAATTGGCAAACGGCTCCAGCCATGTGTACTCGGGCGGTGGTACGGTTGGAGTGTTTTTGTAGAATGGTGCCGATGAAGGCCAGCGTGGATATATAAAGTTAGGATGGTTGTATATGTAATTCCGCTATTCGATTTTTTTCGGACGCGCCATGTGTTTCGACCGTTTGGGTCTTGGAGAGGTTATTCTCGTTGGTGAATTATTGGATGGTCCTGGGGAGAATGCCATTTTGGTGGACTTGGCCATGGTTCTGTTATCAGTTTTCCTCGTCGTAATTAAAAATTGAAATACTTTAAACGTTCAGGCAGAGGGACTTAGATGTTCTTGAGACCGTCCAAATTCATCTTTATGGGGTTCTTGTCTGCACGTTTCTCTACTACACAATATAAAAGCAGCCGATTGCGTAAACGCGTCTGCAAAATACCGCCGATTGTTACCTTTTCCTATCTAATATTCAAAGAATTCTTCGTTTGTTTTTTCCGAACGGTGCGTCTCACAAAGAAAAATGAACTCCGCGTGTAGGGTGACGAAAAGCTCGTAGGAATGTTTCGCTCGAAACGTTCCACGCCCGTGTTTCTCTGTGAGATGGGACGTTATTGCATTGAAGAAGGGAAACAAATCGTCCTAGTTATAAAGTTTGCGGTACTCGTGAGAGTCAAAAGAATGAAGAAAGAGGAACAATTGCACGGGCGGCGGTGCGTGCAGTTCTTCTGGAGTAGGAATCCATTTCTTTCGTAGTCGCTTTGCTCTCGGTCCTTGCGGAATTCCCACTTTAAACTTTCTCGCTCTAAATTACTTGAGAAGGGTAATGGCTTTTGGAAACATACGCAACAACTGACTGGGATGGCATGGGAATTTTGGTCAAAACTACGATTTATCATGGCTGGTTACACGATACATCGTGATTCCTTGCCTCTTGATTTATTTTTTAAATCGTGCTTCTGTAGAAGCTATCTGTAACCACAAGTTGTAAATCCCTGGTTCTGTATCACCATAAAATTGTATCGCAACACGATTTTTATATTTATCTCTGAAAGTAGGTCCCCAGAAGGATGAATTCTCATTTGTGGTTTTGGGGGATTAAATAGTAGTAATGGAGATGTCCTCAGGGCGTCCATTCTCGAAGATTATTTGAAAACCATGGTTCTTACCATGATTTAACTGAGTTTAAATCAGACCGCTCCAGTTCTCTTACGTCGTGCGAAATTTCAGTACTACATGGCTTCCGCAGATTACCTATTACTGCTGTATACAACTGTTTCCATAGTCGAGGAGGCGTTCGGGAAGATAGGTTTTTTGAAAAGGACTCTGTGGCCAGGCTTTAATCATTCGTCAACGAACCCTTTCAACGCACGCCTTGGAGGGTATTTAGATTCGTTTCTTTATTGTTAGGTGTGCTTCCCCCTTTTTACGACCCTGAGAGCGTTTGTCACATTACTTTTTCAAATATCCCGCGCGGCCAGGCTGAAGCAGTGTGTTCCAAAGTGCTTTATTCGTGTTTCATCTTTGTGCCCATTTTTCGCTCAACGACGCTCTCGGTTCAACTCGTAGTGCCACAAACAACTTTTTGAATAGGCGAGGGGACTTTTTGGAAGAGTAGATTTTAAATTGAACCGCGCGGTATAGCTTTAGTCGACCGTTAAAATCACGCTTTGGCAGGCGTCTTCCAAATTTTTAATGATGTGTATTAAGTATTCATAATCTGTTGTGCTGTCCAGAAGAGGAAGGAGAGAACTACCAGAATAGTGTTAAAATCTATTCGTGCATAGTAATGCAAGAGATCGTCAAAAGACCGGCTTTGGCTCTTCCATACCTTTAATTGTGCAGAGACTGGCTCTATGATATTAATGGGTATAATGTTTCCAACTATGGGCAGAACTTTATTAGTCAAGTATATTTTAATTTTTGGCCGTGGGCCTTTGTGATATAAGGTCTGCAATGTTGTAATTTGGCGACCAATTTGCACTGTGTTGAAAAATGCGTGTTCAGTTATCTGTGCTTCCCCTTCTGTTTTCGAGGGCGAGAAGGTGAACTGCCAAATTTTAGTTTAAGAAGCGCGAGATATTATAATCGGTAATACGTAAGGGGGGTGTGATACGATGCTGTGTGCTTGTTTAGTTTATTTAATGAAGATAGAATTGAACGCTTTGCATTCAGTACATTTCAAGTTTATGCATAATTTTGTCTCGTATATTTTTTGTTAGCCTATCAAAATAGGCCTATTTATAGTCCGAATGACGCGCGGCTCGGATCGAGAAAATTTTGGCATATAGTGCATGTCTGTTGTGTAGATAAATGACTTGGCCGATGCGCCAAATCAAATGGACCAAAATGCGACCCATCCGCGCGGAAGATATCATTTCAATTGTTCTCAAGCGAGTGTCAATCCACGCCAACAGAGCACAATGTGCCTCTTTCCAAAGCTTAATAGAAACTCTGTATATCGTACGGTCTGCCTTGCTGCTTTTTGGTTCGTCACGCCCCTTTCGGTGCCAATATCTTCATTCGAAACAGTCTCTGCCGCGCGGCTCTTCAGATCTAACAAGACAGTGCTCACAGCCACACTTATTGCTCACAAGCCGCGCTGCCGCTTGGCTCTTCCTGTCCAACAACAATTTCCGAACAACCACAGTCATTGCTCACAATCCCAACATCCGCGCGGATATTTCGATCAAGCAATACAATGCTCACACCCGAACGCCTTGCTAACAAGCCCCACTGCCTTGCGGAGCTTTCGATCAACAAAAAAGTGCTCACAGACAAACTCCTTCTTAAAAAAACTCTCTGCCGCGCTACGTTCTTTCCCTTCCAAAACCACACTGCCGACACCCAAATGGCGTGCTCACAAGCCCAAATTCCGCGCTTCTATTTTGATCAACCACAGAGTTCTTTAGTGCACATGCATTAATCCAAAAACTTCATGCCGCCGGTTTATTCCGTTTCCGCTCCACAGTGCTGTCGCAAATGTACGAAGTACCCGCATGGCGAACGTCATGAACTCTTGAACCATCCAGACCCAAGTTTCTGGGTGATTAAGACGGTACCTTGGAAAACATAATAATAGGGTGGTCACTGATCGCCATGTTACCACGTTTAGTTTTTCGTATAACGAAATCATCGTTATGATCACTAAATTTTATGGCGTTTGCACATAATAGATTTAAGCTCAGTTCATGATATATAGTGCAATGTAACCATAATATATCAGCATTAAAACCATAGCATGTCATGGCTTCTGCCATGATATATATAGTTACCTAACATATGAGAAATCGTGGTCTATATCATGATTTCATCATGGTTCGAACCATTATATTATGATTATAACCACCATTTAGAAACGTAGACAATACAAAAATAATTCCAAATCATGGTTCACGCTTTGATTTGTCCGTGTACCGGAGCATGATTAAAATTTGGTTCTGATAACGATTTCGGCAGCCTTTTTATCGAGATGGAGCCATGATTGACTAAATAGTGGTTGGTGGATAACGTATCACGACTTATTTCGTGGTTGAGAACATGAGATACCATGGGTAGTACCATGATATACAGTGATTTAAACCATGATGTATCAACCTTTGTGGCTATGAATTGTTGAGATGTCGGCAGCGGCTGATAATCTCGTCGCATTGAAACATCATTTAACGCAGGTACTCTGCGCGAATTGCTCGAATTTATCTAGAACCTCGGTCACCGTTCATGGAGGTGAATAGGAATTCATCGATAAGTTCTCCACTTGATGCTCCTGTCGGACGCCGTCCGATAATCGGCGGACAAGGATGTTCGGGTGCTCGAGTTACGAGTGGAGTGGCTCAGTTCAATTTCCTGCACCACCGGTCAGGCGGGGTGTTGGTATTCGTTTCTCGCGCAAGTGTAGTCTTGGCTCGGCGTGGTTAGTTGGCTTATCCCCACTTATGGCCCGATCATCCGTCTGGCTAGGCCGACTGTACCTCCACCCCTCACTTCGGCAAACTACAAACAGCCCGTGCTCCTGCCGGTCTTACCGCTTTTTGATGAATCGCCCCGATGTGCGAGGCTATGTTGGACAGGATAATCCTTGCTTGACTATTTCGTTTCGTTCCGTGCGGTGATTACGACGCAGATCGTCGTACTATTTCGATCTCTGTAGATGCGGTCTCGAGAGTCCGGCGGTTACCCACGGTATCCGTGAGTAGGAGGAGGGTAATCATACGGGGACGCTTGAGTATTGCAGACTTGCTGGCGGATATTCCGCCACCGAGCGTGCACTAATTAAATCGAGATTCCGCACATGGAGACTTACAGTTCAATTGCGTCCTCATACCCAAGAACGCCTCCCCTCGCTTAAAATCCGTTCTTCTTTTCTCGGCAGTCTTGTTCTCTCTCCTTTTTTCAACATGGTTCATGTACCCAATTAAGCTTTCCTGCACGTCACGAGGATACTTCGCGATGTCTCATACCCACTGAGCACAAGCGACTGTGCGCACCGATTCTTTTGGGCGCATCAAATTGGACGAAAAGCGAACGATGCGCGTGGGTGGATGCGGTTATAGACGTGCATAATCTGCTCGTCCGCGTTGGCCTCGGAGAACTTCTGCTTTCAAGACTTGAGACCATTGGTCGCGCAGTTCTTGCGCCATACGCTGACAAGTGGTTTAGTAAAGCGCGTAGTTATCAACTGCGGGGGCCGATGAGGTCGGCCCATCCTGCGGTTTTTTAATCTTCATGATGTAAGCGAAACAACGAGAGTTTCTGAAAGGGATACACTCGTCGAGAGTAGGGATATTATTTTCCGGTTTATTTGGAACGCAGTCCCGTACTGGCCGATTCATGGACGACTGAGGCCGCCTGGCGGTCATTCCTGTCGATATTATCTAGTGTTTTCACCCAGCTTGGAATAAATTGCAGCGGTCTCTTGATCGTTTTCCCCACGGAAGAGTCAGCTCCCACAATTCCATTCTGGCAATCCCTAACGTCAGCGTGAAGATTGACCGTATCTTGGAGGAAATTATCGTTGAATTGCGCGAACAGGTCCTCGGCTCTTTAGGTTTATTCGGACGCGATTCCTTCAATTCCTCCCAACACCAATAATTTGCCGTTAATATGGATTATCTCGGTCTGCATCCCATACAGGAGAGCTGCAACGTCTTGATTTGTTTGATGACCGCTCACCAGGCCTTTTTTTATTGGGAAATAAGCACTGTTTACCTCAACGGGAGCTTCACATCCTGCCGAGTTTGGTGCAGTTACTATTGTTGCACCGCTGGTCGTGAAGGACAAGAGACCTTAGGATCGGAAAACGACCCCAGAGTCGATTGGAGGGGAAAGTGTCAAAATACTTGAGCATATTTATGCTTCTTGTCGACATCTGTACTCGCAGTGTTCTGCGTGTATCCATTCTTGACTTTTCTGGACGGGTCCGACACTACATCGGAATTTTCCTCCGCATTATCCATGCCTGAAGATCTCCTCTTTGTCTTGGACTTCTTGCTATTTTCACTCTTTGTTCTGAACAGACTTGGTATCCTGGTAGAAGCGGGCGGAGGTCTATCCTTGCATGATCGCAATATCATGAGTTTCTTTCCCATAATTTCTTCTAGGTCGTGAGACAAGTGTAGTACGCGCCGGTAGCTCGGGGGGAGAGGGGGCGCCTACACGAAAAGGAAGGGCTTGGTAGAGCTACGTAGTAAGGAAGTCGGACGCTGGTTGTGAAGTAGCTTTACTCGTGGTGTGGGCGAACGCTTTGGTACCCTCTGCGTTGCGTTAGCTTCGTCTTTGCGATGCGCTCTTCATCCGACTGGAAAAGTAAAAGTAAAAAGAAGCTGTAAAAGAAAGGCGAAAAACACAAATAACTTGGGCAAAATGTACTGGGCAAGGTATGCTACAAATTTTCAAAGTGGTGCGGGTCTATAATCGCCCGTCGCTTAGTGCGACATTTTAATTACTTCCACCCAGCGAGATTCACTGCTGGGTGTAAATAAAGCTAGTGGAAACCCTGTTCCAATCAGTAGGGTGAAACACACGCTCATCCATAGAGATGCACAACGTGCGGCCTGTTGTCTATATCACAAGGCCTGGGCCTTATCCGGAATAATTCCGTCCCGATGAGCACTCCCTCTCGTTGTACCGCACATATGCGGTTGAAACACAATAACAATTTCTCACGGAAATCCAGTTATACACTCGCATAAAACGCTCAATGGTTCACCATACACTCGCAAACAAAGTCATAAGTTCACACGCAGACACAATCGTACT
>JAVCKV010061415.1:0-22343 GCA_032274145.1 Herpochondria borealis | reverse complement strand
GTGATATTTCAGGCAGTACATTTTCTAATAGCTGAGAGTGTGGTGATGTTCTTAAGGTATGACTCTAAACGGAGTATTTCGTACAAAATTAAGGATAGTTGAAGATCTAGATCCTGCCGACGACTTTCAAAAAGGCAGACAACTTTACGGTCTTTGGCAACATGAAAATAATCAAGCAAATCTTCACTGAAACTCAATTGAGAGGCTTTTTTTGAATGAGTTGCACTGAGTCTCCAGCGAAGTGTGCTGTATGACTTATCAGATACTCTGGTTAGATACACTGGAACAGTGGATCGAGGAAATCGTTCGTTCCATTGATCGATCATGGACGATGCTACTTTTTTCAATTGATCTCTTTGAAGGCATAATTGAAGTAAATGAGCAGTGCCTTGTTCTGCTGTAGAAAATGGAAATCCAATAGTGGATCTCCATTGTCGTGAGGATGTATTAACTAAAACATTCATTTGCTATGTTGATCGTTATGCAGGTACGTCGTCTTCAAACGCAGGTTCTTGATAGTTAGTGTTATTTGGAATGTCAAGGTCATCAGAGTGAGAATTATCTGATACGGTTTGATCTGCTGGCTTCTTATCTAAGAATTGAACATCATTGACCATTACTTCAGTCGTGTATCTATCAACGTTATTATTATCAGCCCACTTGCGTGTTTTTAATTTACCAGTCACTTGGACTTTTGATCCTTTACCTGTGTATTGAGCAGTATTTTCAGCTCTTCTGCCAAAGACTACACATCGATGCCACTCGGTTTCAGTCTTTGTTTGTCCAGAGACAGAATCCTTCCATGACTCGCTTGTTGCTAAAGAAAAATTCAGCACTGCATTTTGATTAGGCATGACTTTTAATTCATGATCTTGACCAATATTGCCAGTGATAATGACTATTTGAGATGTACCGTTACTCATTTTTTACTCCTAAAATTGATTTAAAACTCTATTATTAATAACGACCTGAACATGTCTCATATAATTCAGACGCTTGTAATCTGATGGTGTCACTAACGATGGCCACTGCTCGTTGGTCTATGTATAAAACATGAAGTTCTTTAGCAGCATCGCCTGTTTGTTCTGTTTTTAAAGAAGCCACATTGCGTAAATTAAATAATTCACTGTCATACGGTGTGTCTTCATTTTTTGCCACTAAAATACAACGACGTAAACCTATTTTCATACTGCTTATATCGATTAAGGACACCTTAGCCTTAGAAGTATTCTCCGTTTTTGCATTAGATTCACCACTACCGCAACCGCTCAATAACAACACCGATAACCCTATTGCCACTATACTTCTTGATCTCATTTACCTAACTCCATTATTTAATAGCCTTAATTATTTCAAACTTTTAAAACTTGTCATCAAAAAAGCAATTAAGCGACGTTTGATATTTCTTTTAACAGCTCTAACCCTAAACTTCTTTGAATCACAATTTCATCATTCTCGTCAAAACCCACCACAACTGAATCAATGTTCTTGAATAGCCAACACTCTGCATAAATGACTGACTCAATATTTTTAATCATTTGTCCTTCAATAGTAAAAAGGTCACACCCAAAAACATTCTTAAAAGCATCACATTGTTCTATGGATTCAAATCGAAATTGTTCAGAGATTAAAGGACTCAGTTGCAACAATTTTTCTGTGTTTGAAATTTGCTGAATCACTCCATACTCTCCCTTACCCTTAAAGGGTTTTCCCTTTGGTTGATTCTTGAACCACCAACCGAAAGCCCTGCACGTAAATTTTGAGAAAGACCTCCATATTATTTTCCAAATGACTCAGCACTTTTTCTCGATCGTTCGCTTTTTAGATACATCGCCTTTGATGATACGAATTTTGGTGCAATTTCATCTTCTAAAATGGCACTTGGGCATCCTCCCATAAGTTCTTGTGCTCTTTGAGCCTTAGGATTATTTGCTGCAATATCGTCACGTTTAACATCACAAAAGCGATAACCAATCACTGACTCAAATGTATTTCTCGCTTGCTTAGAAGCAATACGAATTTCTCGATTGGTCACATGGGTTTCAACTAAACCAACATGATTCGCAGTCATGACGGTCCTGATTAGCTGATCCAACTTCATCAGCATCATTGCGCCTTGGAATGAGTATGCAATCGAGAATCTCAAGTGTTTGGTAATGGGCTTAATTGAATGCGCCACTTCATGCCTGATATTTTCGTATTGACCCAATATTTTTGTGTAGTCTTTAATGATTGACTCAAACGTCTCAGTTTTTTCAATCAGTTCACGTTCAACCTTAATCAGCCAATAATCAGCGTACGGATCCCCTTCTCCTGATTGGTCATAAATAATTCGCAGCTGAGACGCAAAACTGTTTAATCCAATGATGAATGGTTTATTTTTTTTCTTATCAGGTTTACGTCCATCAAAGATCATTTGGGCTTTACGTGTTTCAAGAATTAATTTACTTGTGCCTCGTAACGCCCCTGGCGCATCAAAAAAGTCTATTCCACCAATCGCGTCATCAGAGATAACATCATTCTCGTTGATCTCAGTTTCCTCTGCCTTCTGTTTTGCTAGTATCTCCGCACGTAAATGTTTATCTTTGGGAGTATTTTGTGAAAAATTATCAGAATCAACCTTCTGTGCTGAAACTCCCTCCTTGATATCATTTGGTTTTTTCTTAGTGCTCTCATCACTCATATCATCACCAGTTGCATTAGTAATTACTTATTTAGGGGGTACACGGTGTACCCCCTAAACTCAATGTCTTAAGTTTTGCTCGTTAAGCAAAGCTCTCTTTTCAGATAGTGTTTTTGCTTGTTGTTTGTATTCGGATAACTGTTTTTCAAAAAAATTATTTGGGCTTTGTTTTTGCATTACCTCAAGCGTACTAATCTCGTTGGCCACTGAACTTAATTCAGAACTAATCGCATTGATTTCTTGAGCAACTGTCTTTTGTTTTTCTTTTGGTTTATCCGTTTGAATAGGTTTGTAATCTTTCACGGCATAGGATGAAAAGGGAATTTCACCTCGGTTGAGCATTCCAATGAGACTTCCTAGATACCCCAAGGGGTTGTGAATGGTGCTTTCTCCAAACTTAAGTCTGTTAGCAAGTTCATAGATGACTGAGTACCTGTCGTCTTCCAGCTCTACTCGCATCAATATGCGTCCCATTTGGGTATGTTGACCTGTATCCATGTTGGGGAACCTTTCAGCTATTTCACTGATCAGTTTGTCATCTGGTTTATTTGAAAAATACAGATTGCCTACTTTTGTAGTAGTTGTTTTTAAATAACTACTACTACTACTTAGCTCTTCAATATTTAAAGAGCTAGGTAAATCAGGCTCTTTAATATTTAAAGAGGGTGTTTTTACTGGCTCTTTAATATTTAAAGTGGACTGCTCTTTAATATTTGAAGAGCTACTAATCTTAGGCTCTTTAATATTTAAAGAGCTAGGTAGATCACGCTCTTTAGATTTTGAAGAGCTATTTAATGTATCAATACTTTGTGAAGAAATTGAGAAATAGTCACTGTCTTTGTTACCTTGAAGATAATCAGATGAAATTGAAACATGTTCTAAGGTGTGCTTTGGACCACCTGTTTTTACTAGGTCATTTTCGTAACTCTCGATAACAATTTCAGCAACGGCACGAACTCGTGCATGGTTATGATGTAACGATGATCTCAAGAACTCATCGTAGTTATTGTTTAGTTCTGTATACATCTCAAAATCAACAGGATGATCGTGAGTTATGTAAACGTTGCCCATTACACCTGTTATAGCACTGAGTGTTCGTTGTGAGATCCAGCGCATCAATCGAAGAATAATGAGAGCCCTAGAAACGGTAGCATCAGATGAGATATTTGCCACGCGGCATATATCTTTATAGCTTGGATAAGACGCAGTTTCACCTGCCAATTGCTTAGGTGTTACTAAACGAATCGCATTATAAACAGCTTTATCAACCGGTTCTAAAATAGGGTCAGCGATTAAAAATGCGGGAATGGCGATGTGTTCATTCCCGATGTGAGTGGTTGCTAGTAAATTTCTGGGACCTTTATGTTGATTACCCAGAATTTTTTCTCCAGCAAGACGAGATTGATCATCAAACTTATCACGCAGAAATTTAAATGGCCTATTAGTATCGTTAGTCACGATATCCCCCTAAAGTAGCTCTTTTTTTAACACGCTTTCTAGCCCTAGAATGATGCGTATGCTTAATTGATAATTAAAAGAATAGAGAAGTAATATCTCTGGACTCTCTACCAGAGGTGGAGTGTCTGACTTTAAAATGTATTCTTCTAATGTTTGTGTAAGTGCTTCTGGTAAATCATTAGGATCTGGTTCAGATGGACGACCTATCAATGGCTTTACCATGTTTAGCTCAACACGTAACCGGCTGAAGTCTTTACGGTCTAAACCATAATTCGTTTTCATTACAGAGTAGGGCGCATCGCGTTGGATTAATTGTTTAATTAATAGCTGTTCTCGGTATTGGTTATTGCTAGCTAACAGAAGTAATTGAGCAGATTTGTTATCAATTTGAACAATAGGTGCAACACCTCTTCCTAAAAACGAAATATTACTTTTTAATAGGTGTTCTATGGTTTGTTCACTGACCCCTAATGATTGCAATGTTCGACTGTCACCATTTGCGATGCTGTACTGCACCACACTCATTACTGTATTGTTAATGAGTTCTATTCCTGGTCTATTCATCGCTTAATCCCCAATCCCCAGATGTCGCCATTCATCACATTGAAGATTTTGTTATTGACTAGTTGAAGTTCAATAAACAGTTGAAACTCTTTAGGTTCTGCGCGAGATAAGAAAAGGTTGATTAAATCGTAGGTATGGCCGAAATGAACTCTGTGTTCAAAAATTAACTTTTCATGTTGTATGATTTTATGATTTTCTACAAAGTAGTCATATAAATTTCCAGCTGGCATCACGGTCTTAAGCCAATCAAAATTCGCATGGGCTAATACCATTAAATTTGAAAACCCTAGCAGCGCCCACCAACCATGTAGAGGCTTATCCATGAAACCTACGAGTGGATTTCGATGGCGTGGTCTATCATGTTGATGTTCATCTGATATGGCTATCCACTGCTCAAAAGGGGGGATGTCTTTTAGTGTGTAACCCATCCCATCATCAATCGAAATAACCTCACCTGGTATATAGAGGTATTGTTGAAAGAGAATCACTTTTTCATACATGATGCTGCGAAGGGATGAGATATCATCAGGTAATGGTGCTAGTTCTCTTTTATCTCCGCATGAGATAGGCAAGTTGTTCAAATAGGTAAAATCAGGATCGAAATCATTTTCACGCTCCCAAGGTACTGTTTTCTTATGGTTCTCAGCAATTTGTGATACTGAATAATCTAAAGTGACAGGATGAAGGGAAGTCGCTTTTTCAATTGCATATACGTTACTAGTGTGAACATGGGATTGGTTAAGCTTTTCTTTATTGTCTCTGGATGCATCAATTGAGGATTGTTGACTAGTGGTGTTTTCTAACTCATCTGAGTCATCCACATCACTGCTATTACTAGTTTCTGAAGAAGGAGCTTCTTGCTTACTTGCTGTAGCTTGTTGAGTACTTTGCTTTGTACCTTCAGTTGTGATGGATCTATCGTCAGCTTCAACATAATCAGGATCAAACGCTTTCTGTTGGTCAGCTTTTGCATTAATACGGTTATCTAAAAAGAACTCTAGTCGATTAGCTGTAATGCGTTTCTCGTTAGAGAGTATTTTTAATACGGCATCATAGAGTGTTTGATAACTGTACGAATTTTTCTCAATATCGAGAAGGTAACTCTCTTCTAATTTAGTTAAAGCACTAGCAAACTGCTGAGTAAAAAACTCGGGTTTTTTATCAGGGTCAATTTCTAGACAAAGTTCTGCAGCTTTAACATTAAGTTTCTTTATTGCATCTAATTGTCTAGGACCAATGCCCGATGCGAGTAAAGTAGGGCAGTGTGGGTACATAATATCGACGGCATAATTCATGCGTCTTAAATCTGGGGCACTTAATTTATAACCTTGATCCGCTAATTTTTTTATTAAGCCTTTATCGGATATTGTGTCATTTGTCTCTTTTTCTAATTCAAGCTTACTTTCACGAACACCTAATGCTCTATCGATAAAAACATAGTCACCACGAGAATCATTCTCTGTGAGATGACCAATTAAGGTATCTGACTCTGATACCCATTCATGAAATAGCGCGTTAACTTCGTAATACTTTTTATCTTTTGTTTCATCGTAGAGTGCTTTTAGAGCGGCTAATCGCGTATTGCCGCCTCTAAAGAGAAGAAACTTTTGAGGGTTATCATTATCAGGGCGTTGTGAGACTGATAAGGTCCCTTCTAAGCCTTTTGCTTGGATAGAGACATAGACCTCATCATATTTATCGTTTTTTGTGATACGAGGATTTTTATCGTAAAAGTCAATTTCATCGATTGTTAATGTTAGTAATGTGCCTGTTTTATAGGTTTGTAATAAATTCTTAGTTCGCTTGCTACCCGCATTTAGTTCTTTGCTAATGTCAGAGGCTTGGTCTTTTGGTTTTTTATTAGTCATTTAATTACCCTCCACGAATGCTTCACATTCGGCTGACAGATGGGGAAGGATTTCACTAATGAGTTCGCACATATGTCCTTTTGCACGATTGTCTAGTCTATGTACCGGTACTTTTTGAGTAGCTGCCCTTTTGTATATAACTAGATCAGGAATAACGGTATTTAATATTCTGACTTTCGATTTTGATTCTGCAAATGTTTCTGAAGTAAGTTCTTTAGCAAACAATTTAGAGTCGTTTGTATTTGCCATCCTATTGATAAAACCATAGAGCTGGCCAATCGGGGCTAATGCTTCGATCATTTCGATCATCCCTAGAGTTCCACGTTTAAATTCTCTTGCAGATAAAATATCAGGTGGAATAGGGGAGACTAATAAATCTGCTGCTAAAACCGTCGTATGTTGAAGTGGTGAATCCGCTCCAATGGAATCTATTAATATAAAGTCATAATGAGGACGAAGACTTTCAAGTGTGAGATTCTTAAGCGTAGTCCGTCCTGCTGGACGAGCAGCTATCCAAGTTTCTAATTCTTTGTCAGGATCATTTGAAAGAGCGATATCAAGGTTATGGATATCCGTCTTTGAAATGGCATCTAGAGGATCACCATCATTACGAACTAAATTCGTAAGGCCACCATCAGATTTTTCAGTGATATTGAAATGTGAGGAGAGACTGGCTTGTGGATCTCCATCAATAAGGAGGACTTTATAATTTAAATCAGCCAGTAGACCACCTATATTGGCAGTTTTCGTTGATTTTCCGACTCCACCTTTAGTGGAACAAAAAGTAATAACTATATTGTTTCGTTTATCTTCCGTTTTAGCTTCCATGTCTTTAATTCCTGAATTAAAATAATTAAATCAGGGATATAAGGAATGTTGTGGGTACTCCCCTGTGACATTCCTAGCCTCAACCGTTTTCTACTTCCAAATAGACAAGCGACGGTTGGGGCTTTTTTTTGCTTAAAAAAAGCATGGAAGATAAAAGAAGATAAACGGTAGAGAGTAAAATGTTTAAGTTCTATATCATTGAAAAACAATGGTTTATTCAGTAGAGCAGTTGACTTTTAATCAATTGGTCGAGAGTTCGAATCTCTCACACCCCACCATCATTATTAAAGCCTGTAGATTTATCTAAAGGCTTTTTTGTATCTGCACTTTTAACTTCAGTTTAATTAGCCCTTCTTTTATATAGTCTGACCCTTACAAAGGGATTAGCAACCGAAACTGTCAAGCCGAGGCGGAGTCGAGACAACGAAGGAACATTGTGACGTCGACCCGAAGGGTGAGGTAAAACCGAATAAAATTAGGGGGGGGGGTCTTTTTCACCTTCATTACAATGCTACTAAATGCGTTACTGGTGCTTATTTCGAAAAAGCCCGCATTCTGTTATCTCTTGATGAGACTAAAAAAGACACCCCCCACCTTTTAGCCTATTTCTGTTCAACTACCTTGATAGGTTTCCCTAAGACTATTTTTCTGTACCTTTCCCATTGTATTTCTAGGTAATTCATCAACAAAGAAAATATCTTTTGGTTGTTTGAATCGCGCTAACTTGGGATTTATATAATCAATCACATCTTGATCGGTAATGTTAGAACTCGGATGTCTTACTATCACAGCAGCTACTCGCTCACCGAAATCAGCATCTGGTAAGCCTATGACTGCACTTTCGTTGACGCCTTCAATCTCATCGATAAGCAATTCCAGTTCTTTAGGATAAATATTGTAGCCACCACTAATGACTAAATCTTTAGAGCGTCCCACTATGGTGAGATAACCGCGTTCATCAAAACTGCCTAAGTCGCCTGTTATAAAGAAGCCAGAGTCACGGATTTCTTCAGCTGTCTTTTCAGGCATTTTCCAATAGCCTTTAAATACATTGGGTCCACGCACCTCGACAGACCCGACTTCACCAGTTTTTAATTTATCACCAGTACTTTCATCAGTGACAATCACGTCGACATTAGGAAGAGGATATCCAACAGTTCCTGCAATTCTATCGCCATCATAGGGATTTGATGTATTCATATTGGTTTCAGACATACCGTATCTTTCGATAATGTAATGTCCTGTTCTTTCATGCCATTCGATATGTGTGTCGGCCAACATGGGAGCAGAACCAGACACAAACAAACGCATATTCTGTGTTGATGCAGGGTTCAAACCTTTTAGTTCGAGTAAACGTACATAGAACGTGGGGACGCCCATTAGCACTGATGCTCTAGGCATATTCGTAAGAATTTCTTCCACATCAAACTTGTTATGAAAGATCATCGAAGAGCCAACCATTAACGTTATATTTATGGCAACGAATAATCCATGTACGTGAAAGATTGGCAAACTATGAATAAGTATGTCGTCCCTTTCAAACTTCCAATAATCAACAAGTGTTATTGCATTAGATGATAGATTGTTATGCGTTAGCATCGCCCCTTTAGAGCGTCCCGTAGTGCCTGAAGTATATATGATTGAGGCTAAATCATCGGCAGAGCGAGCAACGCCCTTGAAGCCAGCACTTTCATGTGCAACTAATTCCATCAAATTACCACTACCGTCATCAGCAAGGGTAAATATGTGTTCAACGCCACTCTTGTTAGCTACCGAAGATAATTGTGATTCTGCTTCTGGATCACAGATTAAAATTGATGGAGTTGCATCAGATAAAAAGTATTCAACTTCACTCTCTGTGTAAGCTGTGTTTAGTGGAATAAATATTCCGCCAGCGAGTACTACTCCAAGATAAAGCTCAACAGCATAAATTGATTTGTTTACTTGAACAACAACGCGATCATCCGGTTTTAATCCCTTACTAATTAGGGTAGAAGCAATCCTCTCTGCATTAGCAAACAATTCTGCGTAGGAAACCGAACTTCCATCATCAAGCTCAGCGACAATTTTTTCCTCATTTCCTATTGAAGCATTTCTTAACTTATTGAGTAAAAAATTAGAATCGTACATTGTTATTTCCTTACTTTAATAGAGCTTGAACAGTAGAAGAATGTTTGACAGCTTTATCATTAACAAAAGCTTCATGATTCTTTTCAATTTCTTTCAATTGATAATCATAATTAACCATTAACCCCCAAGCATTCCAAATTCCTTGATTGTTCTTATTAAGATTAGCTTTACCATTAATGTTTCTTAAAGATGCGCCATTTCCGAGATGAAATCTAGCAACAGGGTCGATAATGTAATTTTTATCATTTCGAGCTACAACCAGATAAGTAGCTGCAATTTTTCTGATAGCGTTAATATCGTCTTTAGTTTTTGGTAGTTTGTTAACTGCTTTGAGGTTTTTTAAAAATATAATTTGTGATTTATTTAATAGTCCAGAAGGCTTTTCCAATTCTGTATCAATCCAGCGATTGAAGCCGGGTAATGGCGATAAGGTTACGAAGTTTTTAATGGATGGAAAGTCTCTTTGTAACTCCATTACTGCTTTTTTAATCATGAAATTACCAAAAGAAATACCTCTTAATCCAGGTTGGCAATTTGATATTGAATAAAAAGCAGCTGTATTAGCTTCTGCTGGATCGATGGATATTCTCTCTTCAGCAAGGATAGGTTGAATTGCAGGCGGTACACCTTTTACTAAAGCGACTTCTACAAAAATTAAAGGCTCATTCTCCATTGCTGGATGAAAATAGGCATATAAGCGTCGGTCGGGTTCTCTCACTCTTCTGCGTAAATCATCCCAGCCCTGAATTTCGTGGACAGCTTCGTACTTAATAATACGTTCTAATATTTCAGCAGATGTTGACCAATCAATACTTTTTAATTCTAAGAAACCGCGATTAAACCAAGAGCTAAGAAGATGTCTAAAATCATCATCTAATGGCTTTAATTCTGGATTAGTTTTTAATAAACCTAGCAAGTCATTGCGCATTCCAATGATTTTACTAGTAGCTCCTTTCACTCTATTTAGGCGGCTAATAAATTCGATACTTTTAGGCTCAGAAGCCATGTGGATTGCTCTTGAAGACGCAACGCCATTTTTCTTCCAATCTTTAAAAGCTATCTCGAGTGCTTCAGGGTCAGTGTTAAATTCATTCAAAAGTGTCAGAAAAAATTCAAGCTTACTTTTATCATCAAAGGCTTGATATCGTTCCAATATCTCTTTTGCGACAACTAAACCTGTTGCTTCGCCTTTTTCTGAGACTAAATATCCGCATAGCGTTTTAATCTTAATGTTGTTAGTCGATTCGTTATTCGTAAAAGAACGACCAGCCTCGGTGATACGAGTAACTAGGTCAGAAAATAAATGACTAGCATTAATCATTGGCGTAACTCATGTTTAGCTTAGGTGTATGTTGAGCCATATATTTTATCATTGAAGGGAGTCTTTTACCTTGAAGCATCATATGATCTCGCATTAAATCACTCGCACCGCGCTCATCACCTATAAGAATAGCCTCAAATATTTGTTCGTGCTCATCTGCTGATTTAGCTAACCTTCCACGTACATCGTATGGAATGGATCTGTAGGAATTTAGATGGATTCCAGTTTGTTTAAGTTGTGAAATCAACCATTTATTCCTGCTAGCTCGATGGATAGCATCATGAAAATCTAAATTACAAATACTGTATTGTTTTTTATTATTTGATGCTGCTACTTTTTTACATCTGTCTAATTGAATTCTAATGGCTTGCTCATGTTCTTCAGTCAATGAGCCTGCAGCTAAACGACAAGCCATCGCTTCTAACTCAGCAGCGACTTCAAACAAATCCAACAACTCTTCTGGTGTGAGCACTCTTACAAATGCACCTTTTCGAGGTCTTGTTTCCAAAAGTCCATTACTAACCATTACTCCTATGGCTTCACGAACAGGCGTGCGCGATACATTAAAGCGCTCAGCTAAATCTGCTTCCTCTAATTGATCTCCAGGTCTTAAAGCACCACTTGAGATATCTTGAGTAATTTGAGTAATTAATTTGTCTGCTGACCTTGCCATATACCGTTTCTTCTCCTATAAATTATAAAAAGTATCATGTTTATGATTGTTTTTGCAATGCGTATAATTTATATATGTATATTTATATATTGTTTATGAATACATATAAGTCTAATATAAAAAACGTTGTTAATTAAAAAGTACACACATAGGAGAGTAGAATGATTAATTCAAAAGTCGCAAAAGGACTTGCACTGTCTGTTACATTGCTTAGTGCATTATTGGTTTCAAGTACAACTATGGCAACTGATTTAAAACTATCACATCAGTGGTCAAACAAAGACGTAAGACACAAAGTAGCACAGATTGTTGCTGATGAAGTTGCAGCAGCTGATGTTGATTTAAATATCAAAATATTTGGCTCAAAATCACTATTCAAACCACGTGAGCAATACAAGCCATTAAGTCGTGGTCGTTTGGATATGACTGTTTTTCCACTCAGCTATGCCGGTGGTCAACAACCATCATTTAACCTAACGCTTATGCCAGGTTTAGTGAAGAATCACGATCACGCAGCACGTTTAAGCCAATCAGACTTCATGAAAGCCTTACAAGCAAAAATGGCAGAAGACGATGTGATGGTGTTAGTTCATGGTTATCTAGCAGGTGGTTTTGTAGGTAAAGAAAAGTGTATTACCAAGCCTTCCGATGTAAAAGGCCTACAAACGCGTGCGGCAGGTAAATCATTTGAGCAAATGTTAGTGGGTGCAGGTGCATCAATCGCTTCAATGGCGTCATCTGAAATCTACAGTGCGATGCAAACGGGCGTTTTGCAAGCTGCAAATACCTCATCTGCTTCATTTATGTCTTACCGTATTTTTGAGCAGGTTAAATGTTACACACCAGCGACTAAAGACGTAGCACTTTGGTTCTTATATCAACCATTGCTTATGAATAAGTCTAAGTTCGAAAGTCTTTCTAAGCCTCAACAAGAAGCATTACTTGCGGCTGCTAAGAAAGCTGAAGCTTTCTACTTAGTAGAAGCGAAAAAGCAAGACGCGGCGTCAGTTGCAGCATTTGAAAAAGCGGGCGTTGAAATTGCACAAATGACTCCTGAAGATTTCGAAGCATGGCGTGCGATCGCAAAAGAAACTTCTTACAAAAACTTCGTGGATAATGTTCCAGAAGGACAGAAGCTTCTAGATATGGCTCTATCTGTAGACTAGTGCTTTCTTGGGCAGCAATGTTCTATTGCTGCCCAATTTAAATTCAAAGAGTTTGGGCTTGATGTATGCACAGTAATGTAAATGAAGATGTTTCTGATTCAGATTCTGATTTAGGCTCTAATCAAGACATAAATCGACCATTTTTTATAAAAGTAATATTAGCAATTTCCACAGTAGCAGGTTGGATTTCAGCACTCATGATTTTGGTTGCTGTTTTTATTACCTGCCAAATGATTTTTGTTCGTTCGGTATTAAACCAATCAACCGCTTGGCAAACAGAAATTGTCATTTATCTCGTTATTGCTGCAACGTTAATTGGCTTGCCCTTCGTGCAAAAAGTCCGTGGTCACGTAAATGTCGATCTCATTCCACTCTTACTTCCACATAAAGTTAGATACTATCTTGCTGCATTTACCTTACTGATCTCTGCATTAATTATTGCGGTGATGTGTTGGTATGGTTTTGAATATTGGCATGTCGCGATGAAGAAAAATTGGGTTTCTGACACTGTTACAGAAGTTCCTTTGTGGATTCCTTATTTAGCGTTGCCATTGGGGCTTGGTTTATTCTTTTTACAATTAATGGCTGATTTCTTTTCTCTGATTCTAAAAATTGAAAGCCCTTTTTGGCTGAGTGAGAAGAAATAATGGATCCACTCATTCTTGGTGCTTTAGTCGGCATCGTTACCATTCTTGTTTTGTTTTCAGGCGTTTCAGTTGGTGTTGGTTTACTCATTGTTTCGGCTGGATTTTTGATTGTTTTTGATGGCTTTGGTTCTTTAGAACTTATGCCTGAACTGCTTTTTGGTAAGTTAGACAGTTTCGCACTTTTATCCATTCCCATGTTTATCATTATGGGCGCCTCCATATCCTCCACCCGAGCAGGCGCTGATTTATACGAAGCACTTGAACGATGGTTAACCCGTGTGCCAGGTGGTTTAGTCATTTCCAATTTAGGTGCTTGTGCAATGTTTGCGGCCATGTCAGGTTCTAGTCCTGCGACTTGTGCGGCGATTGGCAAGATGGGTATTCCTGAGATGCTCAAACGCGGCTATCCAGCTACTATTGCAACGGGTTCTATCGCTGCCGGTGGAACGCTAGGTATTTTGATTCCTCCATCAATAACCATGATCGTTTACGGCATCGCGACGGAGACATCAATTGGTCGTTTATTCTTAGCCGGTGTTCTTCCAGGTTTATTACTCGTTGGTTTATTTATGGCTTGGTCTATCTTCGCCACATGGAAGGCTGGCGGAAGACAAAATATGGAGAAGACGTCATACACATGGAAAGAAAAGTTTGAAATCTTGCCCAGAGTCATCCCATTTTTAGCCATTATCGTTGGCGTTCTTTACGCAATGTACGGCGGTATCGCTACACCATCTGAGACTGCCGCAGTCGGCGCATTGTTGTGTTTAGCTATCTCAATCATTGTTTATAAACTGCTAAGCCCAAAAAAACTTTGGGCGATTCTTCGTGATAGCACCAAAGAAAGCGTGATGATTCTATTTATCATTGCGGCATCAGGCGTGTTCTCATACATGCTATCCAGTCTATTCATCACGCAATCAATCGCAGAATGGATCAGTAACCTCGATATTAATCGCTGGGTTTTGATGGGTTTGATCAATGTATTTTTGATCGTAGCTGGTTTCTTTTTACCACCCGTTGCGGTTATTTTGATGGTCGCTCCGATCTTATTACCAGTGATAGTAACTGCGGGTTTTGATCCGATATGGTTTGCTGTGGTATTGACGGTAAATATGGAAATTGGTTTGATTTCGCCCCCCGTCGGGCTCAATCTTTATGTTATTAATGGCATTGCGCCTGAAATTCCTTTAAAAACAATTTTAATTGGCTCATTACCCTTTGTGGCTTGTATGATTGTTGCCATTATTTTGTTGTGTATATTCCCAAGTATCGCAACGTGGTTGCCCGAAGCATTAATGGGTAAAGCGATCTAAAACGGCTAAAAGTGGGGGGGTGTGTTTTAGAAACACACTATCTGCTTTATAAAGGTTCTTCAAATCATTCATGACTGATCTTCTTGTTCTAATTATTACCGGCAGTTTTGCAGGCTTTATGGCGGGCATGCTGGGTATCGGTGGTGGAATTCTAATCGTGCCAGTGTTGGTATTTTTGTTTCGCTTTCAAGGTATGGATGAGAGCGTCATTATGCATTGTGCAATTGGCACCTCACTAGCGACTATTGTGGTTACATCATTATCATCGATACGCGAACACCAAGGGCATAAGGCCATTCTTTGGCCGATTGTTAAAGTCATCACCCCAAGTATTATTTTGGGTGCATTTATTGGTAGTGCGATTGCTAAAGGCTTATCCAGTGATGTGTTACGCATGATGTTTGTGCCGTTTATGTTGTTCGTGGCGTATCAAATGGCTTTTGGAAAACCACCAAAACCACATCGAGAAATGCCTAAAAAAGGAGGCTTGTTTTTTGTTGGCGGCTTTGTAGGAATGGTGTCGGCAATATTGGGTATTGGCGGCGGAGCTTTGAATGTGCCGTTTATGTCCTTCTGTAATGTTTCAGTAAGAAAGGCCGTAGCGACATCAGCGGCGATTGGTCTTCCGATCGCGGTTGCGGGAACTATCGGTTTTATAATCTCGGGTTGGAATGTTCCTAATTTGCCAGAACGCAGTTTAGGTTATATTAATATAAATGCCTTATTGAGCATCGTAATCGCTAGTGTATTTACTGCACCATTGGGGGCAAAGTTAACGCATATCTTGCCAGTGAGTATTTTGAAGAAAGTATTCGCTGTATTACTTTTGGTAGTGGCAATTAAGTTTATTTTAGAATGAGTTTTTGAACGTCAAAAACCACTAAAAGTAGGGGGGTGTCTTTTATATTTATAAAAACCGCCTATATTTAAGACTGATACATTCAAGTCACATCTGGTCTTATCATCGATAATAAAAACAGCCAAACCAGTAAATTCCAGATGAGTAAAATAACAATGTATCCTACTTTTTTAGTGAGGACTGTCCAGTCGAGTGCCTCAACGTGTAAATAATATCGGCCAGCGATTAGCCACCCAACGGACCATAATACAGGCATACCTATCATCGTAGGCCAAACCCAGTCACCACTGATGGTGTTTAAGTCGGTAGACATCTGTGGAAAAAATAAATCTAGCATTGGGGCAGCAATAAAAAATAAGGCTCCACCTAGTAATCCCATACTTAATAAACTTAAGACGAGACAAATGATGAATGCGATCGTTGAAAAGCGCATTACCTTCGTTGTAGGCCAAAATTTAAACTTCATTATAGTTATTCAGAAAGGGTAAAAAGTAGGGGGGTGTCTTTTGTTGGTTTTTAAACAATAAATGGACTAACTACATCCAAACATTGCTTCGTATACGATTCCTTCTCACCAACAGGTCCAACATATTCAAGCGCTGCAGCTGCGTCTTCTTTACTAGCACCTTTGGCGATAGCCCAAGCGGCTAAATACTGTGAGGACATACAGCCGCCAGCAGTAGCAACGTTTTCTCTTGCCATAAATGGTTGATTTAACACTTCAACGCCCGCTTCGATCACCCACGGTTTGGTTGTCAAATCAGTACAGGCAGGTAAGCCCTTGAGTATATCGAGTTCTGCCATTAATAAGGTACCTGAGCATTGTGCCCCAACAATTTGACGTGATGTATCCAGATTGATCTGGCTCATGATCGACTCGTCTTTGGCAATATCACGAGTATAAATCCCACTGCCAAATAAAACGATATCGGCGTCATCACAAAACGATAAAGGTTGTTGTGCGTTTATGGTTACGCCATTCATGGAAGTGACTTGATCGGTAGGGCAGGTGATTTGAACATTCCAGCCCGAACCTTTCATGCGATTCAGAATGCCAAGTGCGATGAATGAATCGAGTTCATTGAAACCTTCAAATGTAAGAATGGCGATATTCATTATGCTGCTCCCTGCAGTTTGGTGTTAAATCGACAGTAACATAACAAGCAAGGTGTCACGAATACCAAAAGGCAGTTTTACATAGAACCAAAACTTGAAAGTGCCTAACACTACGCAAGGTCTAGAGTCGTCTTGCAGACGAACTAGTCCTGAGCTTTGCATAAATTCCAAGGTCGTTTTTAAAAGACAAAAACGAGTTGTCATTCAGCTTTAGTATAATCAAGTTAGCCGTTTTAAAAGACAAAACGGTAAGCTCGCTAGCCTTGCATAAATTCTATTTACGTTTTTAAAAAACAAAAACGTAATATCATTCAGCCGAGCTTTGGCGAGACAATGTTGGAGCGTAGCGACGACTACCCGAAGGGAAGGTTTGTTAAAACCGCCTAAAAGTAGGGGCGTGTCTTTTATCAATTACAACTTAGTAATTAAACAATTAAGTTAAAGGATATAAGGCCTTTTCTAATTCTTCGGGTGAGCTAACACTGGTATTCAGGTCTTTGACGATACCGTCTTTCAAGCCATAAACCCAACCATGCACACTCAATGATTGACCGCGTTCCCATGCGTTTTTAACGATGCCAGTTTCAGCGACATTTTTGGTTTGCTCGATAACGTTTAACTCGCATAAACGATTCGATTTTTGGCTACCTTCAAGTTTATCCAATTCTTTTTTATTAAAGCGACTGACGTCTTTAATATGACGAAGCCAGTTATCAATGAGGCCAAAACTCTCATCCGTCATAGATGCATTCACGCCTCCACAGCCGTAATGGCCGCAAACGACGATGTGATTAACTTCTAATACGTCCACGGCATATTGAATGACAGACAAACAATTCAAGTCAGTATGCACCACCACATTGGCAATGTTGCGGTGTACAAAAATTTCACCAGGGGGTAAACCCATTACCTGATTAGCAGGTACACGACTATCGGAACATCCTATCCATAATATATCGGGGGCTTGTTTTTTTGATAAGTTTGAAAAAAACTCAGGGTCATCGTGTTTGATTGAATTAGACCAATCGAGGTTATTTTTGAATAAATGATCTAAGTTATCTTCCATGCTTTTCATTCCATATGTCTAGATTGGATTAGTTTATAACCGACATTCGAAGATTTGTAAATTCTCTTGATCATCGAATAGTTTCAAATCTCTATCAAATTGAAAGTTTACCTTGTTGAGTAAATTGATTGATGGGGTATTGGAGGCTTTGCATAAGGCAAGAATTTTACCAATATGGTGTTCATCTTTTGCATACTTTAAAACGCATTTAACAGCCTCAAGCGCAAAACCTTGTCGCCAAAATTCAGGTAAAAATGCATAGCCTAAATCGGCGTGATCGAGATTATCGCGTTTCATTAATCCGCATAACCCTAAAGGAACATCTGTGTTTTTGTTTACGACTAAAAACAAACCAAAACCAAACTGCTGATACATGGTAATTGCTGATAGTTCGATGTACTTTTTAGCATCGTTAAGATTGCTGACTTGTTTATCACCAATAAACTCAATCCAAGAAGGTTCGTTCAGCAAACGCAAAATAAACTCACCGTCATTGCGAACTAAGCGACGGAGATATAAGCGTTCTGTTTCTAAAATAGTGAATTGATGAGAGTCGATAGCCATTCAATTGAGTATGAATAAAACACATAAAAAAAGACACCCCCCTACTTATTGACTGTTTTAACTACAAACAGCCTAAAAGTAGGGGGGTGTCTTTTTAATATCTACAATAGCGTTTATTCAGTCACGTTAATGGTCGTTAAACCAGAACCATTGTGGCCAAAACCATCGTGTACGCCGTAATAAAAAAAGTCTTCACCGGTGTAATTAACATCAGGTGTGTAAAACACTTTTCCGTTTTGTTTTTCGATTGTTCCATGTTGAGGTGTATCGACTGCATCTAAAATTAAGGCATCGCCATCTAAATCAAAATCGTTCGCTAATACGTCGATTAGAATCGAAGTGTTTTTAGACGTAGTAACAGTCTCACTGCTCACTTGTGGCCAGTTGTCATTGCCATCGTTTGGATCAACACTTGCAATTGAAACGCCTGAGGTGTTACTTCCACCGTATGCATCAGCAACGGTATAGATGAAAAAGTGACTACCCACATTACCTTGTGGATCGAAAGTTACCGTACCGTCAGCATTAATAGTTGCAGTTCCTACATCTGGTGTTGATACGCTTGTTACCGTCAACGCATCGCAATCAGCATCAAAGGTGCTGCCTAAAAGATTGATAATCGAAATCGAATCAAACGAGTTAGTCACTGCTACTTCTTGCGTGATAGGTGCTGAATTTGGTGAATGTCTTTCGGCATCGTTGCCCACAAAAATCGTACGATTGATGGTGTCTGAATTACCGTCACTATCTGATACAAGATAGGTCTGTTGATAACAACCAGCCACGCTGGTATTGACGTTATTGCTTTCAGTGATCGCAGAGGATAAATCGCCGTCAGTGGCATCATTGGCTTTGGCACCTTGGTCGATAAACGAACCACCCAAAGCAATTTGTTGAGGATTAGGGCCGCTTAAAGCTAAACTCGGATCAATACCATTCCCTGTGTTTGTATTTGGATTAGTTGTCGTTGGAATGGTGTTTGATCCCGATGACACATTGGTGTTATTAGAGCTGTTATCGTCACTACCACCGCCGCCACAGGCGTTTAATAGTGATACCGTGATCAATGTTAAACTTAATTTTGAAAGAGTTTTTATACTCATATTAGCGTCCTTGCTGAATAAGAATGTAAGGCCCCATTTAAGAGGCCATTTAAGGAATTTATTCTGTAGTTCTTTATAAAATACTGGGGGCCAACTCGATTGCTGGTGATGATAGGTTAAAAAATAGCGACCAAAGGTTCATGTGTTTACAAATCTTTACATTCGTTTTTGAATTTTATTGAAAGTTCGATGCGCCTATATTTGATACTTTGGAAAATCTCATCATAATCCCAATCACATCTCGCCAATCTTTCGTCAACCAAGCATTTCTTGCATCTCAACAGTTGAAAACCTAGACTGCATGCTTTCTCACACGAATTTCAGGACTTAGCATGCCAAAAGCAAAAGATTTAAAACGCGGAATGATTATTGATTTTGAAGGCGTACCGCATGCGGTGAAAACCATCGATTGTAAAAGTCCATCATCTCGCGGTGCTTCTACCTATTACAAAATTCGTTATAACAATCTGCAAAGCGGGCAAAAACGCGATGAATCGCATAAAGCCGACGACATGCTAAACGAGGCAGATTGCATGCGCACCAAAGTGACTTATTCGTATATGGATGGGGATAACTATGTATTCATGGATACCGAAGATTACAGTCAGCATAGCTTGAGCACCGAAGATTTGGGTGATCAAGCAGGTTTTATCACCGAGGCTACGGAAGAGATCACAGCGTTATTGCTAGAAGGCAATATTATTGGAATCGAACTACCCTCTACCGTCACGCTTGAGGTGATTGAAACAGCACCAAGACTTAAAGGTGCAAGTGCAACTAATCGCGATAAACCAGCGACGTTAAGTACGGGTATCAAAGTACAAGTGCCTGAGTATTTAGAAGTGGGTGAAATGGTGAAAGTACACACCGCTACTGGTGAGTTTTTATCGAGAGATAATTAGTGACTGATTATAGTTCTATCAATTACAACTCCATGAATTACAACTACACGGATAAACACAATAAAGAGCAATGGGCTTGGGAATTTTTGCGTCGAAACACCGAGTATCAACGCGACTATAAACAGTTTATCCATCGTTGGCATACACTCGAAAACCTATTCGGCAAAGGCGCTGATTGCGATTTACAAGCGTGGAATAACGATATTCGTTCAATGGCGAATGAATGGGATGATGAGCTGACGTTGCTTGAAGAACTCCCAGGCGCTGAGCGCGATAATACTACCCAAGAACCGGTGCAAATCGATGTTTGGATGCAGCAAAAATGGGGGCTCGATTGCTTTCCTTTAAACCCTGAAGAGCAATCTTCTGAAATATTTTCGAACCTTAAATGGAAAGAACAAAAAATTGAATTAGATGATATTCGTTTTGATGCACAAACCTCTGATCCGATTGCCCAAGTCAATTTTGATTTACGTTATTCCTTACATGATCAACTCGAAGCGGCACATAAAGATTTGATAACGCTTACAGGGCAATTGCAACGATTAGGTAATGTGAAGTTGGTTGCGTCTGATCATTATTCACAATGGTTGGAGCAGATTAAAATCTTAGACGATGAAACCTTGTTTATTCAAAGTTCCTTAGATGCACAGAAGGCAGCCACAGACATGAGTGAATCGGGATATCGTAAAATATTACTGATGCGGGGTTGATTGAGAAAACTTTCAATTAAATATACTTTAAAAGACACCCCCCTACTTATTGGCACTTTTGCTTATTTACTGCTTTTGTTTATTTACTAAAGACAACCACTTCTCCATCGCGTTTCGCATGAATACCGGTCATATCAAAAATATGTGAATCACCGTCATTTAGTACTTTCAAATGCTGTGGTCCGCAATTGATTTTGTAACCTTTAATAACACCACAATGAATCACGCCCAGTTTTTCATAATAGCCTTCTTTAACTTCTACTTGCTCAGCTGCTTCCGACATTAGATTTCCTTTAAATATTCTGTAGATTTATCAAATTAAAACAAAGTGATGTTAGCGTCAATACCTATAAATTGCCTAACCGAGCATAGCGTGAGAGTTGGAGCATATCGACGATTACCCGAAGGTAAATTGTAAAAACCCATAAAAGTAGTGGGGTATCTTTTACTTATCTAGAATGGATACAAAATCATCTGTAGCAGTAACCAGTGCCTCGATCATATCGGGTTCACTGGCGAGATGTCCTGCATTAGGTAAAATACGCAAATCCGATCCTGCTAATTTATTATGAATACGCCAAGACGACTCGACAGGGCAGGTTATATCACGTCGTCCGTGAACCAATATTGTCGGCAAGCCTTGGATTTTATGGCAATTAGTTAATAAATGATCTGTCTCAAGAAAATACTGATTGATTGCATAGTGAGCCTCTAATCTAATCTTACGTATGAGTGTATCTTTCTCACTGTCAGACATTTCTTGTTTAACAGTTTCTAGATCTGATTGGGGGGTAGACCAAGTTACGATTGAATCCGTCCATTCCACCCATGCAAGTGCAGCAGTTATATTTAGCTCTTTATCATCGGCGAACAAACATCGGTGATAGATTTGTAATAAGCTCTCTTTGTCATTGAGTTTTGGCAAACGCGTACTAAAGTTCTTCCATAGTTCAGGGAATAAGCGACTCACGCCGTCTTTGAAAAACCATTCTAAATCACGTTGTGATGCTAGAAAAGAGCCTCGCAATACCATACCCAAAACACGCTCTTTGTATGTTTGCGCATAGAGTAAAGCTAGCGTGACTCCCCAAGATCCTGCAAATAGTAACCATCTTGAAATCTTTAAATGTGTTCGTATAGTTTCCATGTCAGCAATCAAATCATGCGTGGTGTTTTTATCCAAACAACCATGTGGTGTGGATCGACCGCAACCGCGTTGGTCAAATAGCACAATGCGATAAATTGCAGGATCAAAATATCGTCGATGATTGACGTTACAACCAGAACCTGGTCCACCATGAATAAAAATCACAGGAATACCGTTGGGATTACCGCATTCTTCGACATAAATTTTATGAGGGGAATC
>JAVCKV010061304.1:0-22348 GCA_032274145.1 Herpochondria borealis | reverse complement strand
TTGGGGGTGGTTACCAGCGCTTGAGAGTGGACGAACATTACGCAGAACGACGACAACCGTTCGGCCACACGTGTCCGACGTACCCGTTAGCGCCGGCATCCTACCCCGCACTCCTCTCTACCAAGCTGTCCCCTTGTGTGCGCGCGACGGGAGTTAGCAGCTACAAGGCCGCATCACGGGGACCCATTTTTTATGCGGTGCTGAAGTACTGGCGGCGGCACCGACCGAGCACTGTACGGCCGCCGATGAAAGCCGAAAACTACGAACGCTGGGACAGCAGTTAAAGGCACATTGACGTCGCCGACGCTGCGGAAGAGATCAGGTTTTGAGTTTGAGTTAGATGTTGAGGTGGAAGGCGATATTTTGGTTAAAGTGGATGTAGAGGTGAAGTAGGCGATGTTGAGAGAGGCGGCCTACTGGCCCGGATTTAGCAAAATCAGTGGCGGACCAAATGTAGAGCTTGGAGAACGAGCCGCGGTGGCCAGTGGCGACCAGGAGGATGATTGTGGTTGTTAGGCGATCGATTGAGAGCGGCGTGGCATCTCGTCTTGCGGGGCGATGTATGAAATTGTATGTTAAGTTTTTGGCGGGATAAGAGAAGAAGGATCTATTTCGGTAGTTACTTTGGTTGCATTTTTTGTTGTTGTTTTATGTTTCACTCTGATTTTTTATCTTCGCTTCTGTTGCTTTTGGTTTTTTCTGGTGGATCAGAGAAATTGGGTGCGATGGGAGGGGTGAGAACGAGGAGTGGGTAGGGGCGTTGAAAAGCGATATTTAATCGTTGAGGTCTTTTCTTTTTTCTTCATCTTTCTTCCTCCTCATTTGCCGTCGTTGCGCGATGTATCCTTCAACCCTTCCGCGGTGACTAACTCTTACATTTTCTTGCCCGCGCCTCGCCTACACCACGCCCTCCTGTATCGAAATGCTGAACGCGCCGTGATTAAAAGAAAATGTTTTAAAAATAATATGGATAAATGAATGCTGCAATCTCATTTCACACCCACACCCACCTCGACGCAACAAGCATTTACCGGTCTGCCCAATTACGTAGAGTATCTCACAACTGTAGGAGGAATGACTCTCAGTCTTTCTTCTTCCTCCCACGGTCTTCCATTTTGGTCTATTTCTTGCCTGAGAAATTTGAATATTTAAGTAAAGTTTTCTACACAGTACGTAAAGTGCAGCGGTACCGATTTCGATCTGTACAGCTCAAAATTTAATAGTATTAAAACCAAGTCATGGAAGGTACATATGCTTGATACCTATGCGAACTTCTGGTATCATATTTCTCAAATTTAAATAATAATTTATTCATATTTTCAAGGATTTTAAAGTTCAGACGTTTTAGGTAGTGCTGGATCACAGCGACTATGCATGAAGAGCATAGAAAGGCACAAAGGAAAGGGAGTGGACACCGCCATGGAAATAATGAGGTATAAGGAGGAGCGTTGAGATTCACGTATGGAATTTTGGAGTGATGACTAGAGATTTTGTTAAGCTATCAGCTTATTTAATGATAATGATATTTTGATATATAGATATAAAGTTACGTTATTTATTTTTTAGTAATTAATTTAATGTTTTACGAATGTAGTTTGTTTGCTTTGTTTGGGTTTCAATTATTTTAATTATTAGGTAATTGCGTAACTGTGTTACTAAGGTATTTACTTATTAAGTTATTAAAATAGTTAGTGACTTAGATATTACAATAGTAAGTTACCAAAGTATTGAAATATTAACTTATTAATATATTAAGTTACCAAGATATTAAGAATATTAAGATATTTATATATTAATAAATTACGGTACTACTTTATCACGTTATTTAGTTAGTAATTTGTGTGGTTATTTAGTTATGAAGACATTTAGTTAATAATTTATGAACTTATTAAGAGTATAATGTATTACAATACTAAGGTATTGATGTATTCAGTAGTTTATATTTTGTTATTATCGTAGATAGTTCTTTACCTAGTGCATTTTTCCGTTATTAATGTATTTAGGTGTTTTTATTTGTAGTTATTAATTATTTTGTTCTAACATTTATTTCAATATTAGATTACGATTGTATTATACTTATTGAGTTATTAAATTACTAGTTCATTAAGTTACTTTTTCATTTACCTAATAAATTATTTACTTAGTAGGTTATTAAGGAATTTAGAGAGTAAGGTACTTAGTTTATGAAATTATTTAGATTTTTTTATCAGAAGATTAAGTTTTGATAACTAAAACGCACCATTTTTTCCTTCGTTCCCGTATCGCAAATCACATTAATCCATACAACTCACCCCCTGGCGAACATCCCGCTGACACGTCAGCAAACGCCGAGATCATCTCAAAATTCTATAGTAAGTTGCATGCCGTTGGGCGGTGCAGGGCGGCGATGATTGTGGTCGCGGACATGTGCGTGTAGGTTCACTGGGTGGCAGCATAAAATTAAAATCCAAGGAACACAGTCATGATTTTAAGGGCGGTGGAACGCACTGGTGGCCAATTTTGATTTATAAAATAATAAAAGGAGGTCAATCGCGATACCACCGAACATGGAGACAAGATTGATAATAAACAATACTACAGTATAAAAAAAAGTTACTGATTAAATTCATTAAATGGCATACTATAACGGCTTTAGTCCTGTTAAATCAACAAGCTAAATTACACTAAATTAAATTTATGGTGAACTAAACTAAATTTAATTCTATTGAATTTAATTTTAAATTTACTTTACATGTGTGAGTCTCAAAAATTGCTTAAGATATATAATGAGGATATTATAAAAATTGAAATACAAGCCTGCCCATAATAGAACAGTAAATTTTTAATTAATTCAAAAAAAGATGGTTCAGGAAGACAGTCACACATCTTGCACCAAGACTCGAGAAAGGGGGTAACCATTTACATACAGTACATGGTTATACATGATGGATAACCATGTACTGTATGTAAATGGTTATTATATTACGATTCGCGCATAAATACTGTACTGTACGCACAGTAAGGATTAATTCATCTGGCATGACGCAGGGGGAGTAAAAGTGATTTTCTTGCCCCGTTTCGCACAAAAACGCCGCTGCAGATTTGTTGCCTTACGACAGTGCAAGTAATACCATTTACCGTGGTCGTACACGTGAATTCACCTCAACTTACGGTAAGTACTGTATCCTTATCATCGCTGGTAACTGCAGTGGCGGGCACGCCACCGTCGCCCAGAATCGCGCGGGACACCGCGGTAGCCCTGTCCGCAGTCCGCGACATTTTCGCCAACCGCGTCGATTCTGTTGCCAATACCACAGGCTATCCGCACTCCTCTTTCCTTGCAATCTTTTCCATTATCTTTATCTGTACCTCCAAGCCGTTGTATTACTTAATATATAAAAAACAGACAACTAAACACTAATAAATTGTTTCAAAAATAGATAGAAATAAATGCAAAAGGTTGCAGAAACACATGAATACTTCAACAAATAACTGCATACCTAAATGCATCGGAAACGCGAAAACTAAATACACGCGCAAGAAATCACCTAGACAAAAGAGGATAAATTATTTAAAAACTAAATGTACGGAAATATATGCTGATAAATGCCGAACTTGAGCAAAAGATTATTAATCACAGCAGGGAAACAACGACAGTAACAATAAATTACTTCTCATTGATACAATAGAGTTTAAATATATTAAAATAAAAGAGACATGATTTACGAACGTATAGAAGTAATTGAGTAAAACATAAAGATGCTAAAACACTATTGCATTGGAAAATTCAACCCTTAACACTAAAAATTCGATAAATGACACCAACGACCGTACTATACTTTACTTCACTGTTTTGTACTGTTTGTACTGTTAAAATTGACAATGTTGAAACGGAGTGGTCATTTTTAAATTTCTTAATACTACCTTTGCATATTAATGATTTACATTGAACGCGCACATGCGCAACGCTAAAGTACATTAAAAAGATCTGGAGTTACAGCAGCCCGTGCCTTACAAACTATATATCAAAAAAGTCTCGACCTTCCGTATATAACTAACGCGGACAGAAAGCTCTCGCGCTCGCCGCGAAGCGGCAACGGAGCCACGTTAACTACTCTAAATATTAGAAGAGAATTCAATTTTGCCTACAACTCTCAAACCAACGGGCAGGTAAAAAGATTTAGTAGAACTTTAGTAGCATCTCTAAAATTCCACTGTCGCGAACATGTTCGCAACTGTGACTCGTTCATTCACGCAATATTTTACGGGTAGAACTGTACGGTTCACAGAGCCACCGATTATAATATCCCTTTCGATCTAATGTTCACCGACCCAGACCCACACTTAGCCTTAGCTACGATTGATACGGTAGACTGTGAATTTTTAACGACGAATTTGGCTAAACGCCGTTTTCTGACACTTCTAAAAACGCTAAGTTAAACGGCAAGCACAATATTAGCGGACGCTCAATGCCGAAATAAAAATATCTTCGACGAGTGGGTTCGCCCGTCTCGTCTAATCTATAAAGAAGGCTCTTTTGTCTTCGTTCGCCGCAAAGCTAATACTTTCGTTATGCCGGATCCTACACTATGAACGGAGGTTACTGATCCGTTAAAAAGTGTAAAGGTTAAAAATACATCTCGCTATACAGTAGTCACACTACTAGATGGGATGGAAAGTACAGTCTCCTTCGAAGGTCTCTCGACCGTCCCACTTAGACTCGTTCCTAATGCGTTTGGTAAAAAACTAACGGCTTCCTCTGTATAGAAGCTGCATATAAATAGAGCCCCCGACTGACGGGTCCTGTCTGAATCCAAGGCACCTCCGCTTCTTAAACGACGTTGTTCTCCTCGTCTAAACCCAGCAACTGCAGAGGTATATGCTCTGGAGGGAGACGCGCAGCTTTCCAGCCCTTCCTAAACTCAAGGCCTCTCCACCTAGTAAACGACGTCTCTCTCTCTCTTCGTATTCAACCAGCTATGCCGGATGGTAACGCCCCGGAGCGAGACGTGCAGAACCCTCCTCTATACAGGTTACATTTTATTATTTCATTCGACTGACAATGCATGAAATAAGAGTACGGTGGACTAATCTTAGTCTACAGTCCGATACATACGAATACGCACAGTATCTTTCCCGGCAGATGGTACACAAATACCATCTCAAAACTAATTTATCTCCTCTTGCAAATTCCTTGTGGAGGTACGTTGCGCCTAAATTGGGGGGAGAATACCTTATATACTGTTACCTATATTTAGATGTACACTTTAACATTTTTCCAAAAAATGTTCTATCGATTCTACTGACCCACAATCGAAGTGTCTTACTAAGGAGATTGTAAAATATTTATTTATTAATTCATTCATTAATCATTTATGTATTTACCAGAGTGCTGAAAACTAAAACAGAAACGATGTAAAATCCCTGTCGTCTCTAGGAATACTGTAACCTCTTTTAACGATAGCAGCTAACAAACCACTAGCTGCCGTGCCAATAGAACTTAAGCATAAATCCTAAAAATGCACTTAAACTAGTAGCGAATTTAATTTTCGCTGCCTTCTTCGTAGACCTCAGGGTCTTCAGCTACCTAGTCCGGATCGGCCTTTTTCTACTCATGAGCCATCAGTGCCTCCATTACCTCCCGCTTTATAGCGAGGGTAATACGAGGTGCCCCCCCACTCACTTTGGGTGTGTTCTCCTCTCCATTACTGTTCCCAGTCAAATCAATAACAGGGACCAGGACGCCCCCATCACTGACTTGACGAGTCGTCAAACTATTTCCTACAATATAATTTTCTGTATTGAAGCTCCCAGAGCGATAACGACTCTCATAATCCCAGACTTTCCCCTGTTAGGAAAGTCCAAACGTCGCACTATCGCGAGCCTACGCGCTGCAACAGCATCGCCAGGCTTAAGAACTGTGTAATCTGCAGAAGAAGTAGCTGGGACCGGTGCAACAATAGCCACAGGCTGGCTGGTATCAACTTCCACCATCTCCTCGTAGCGGGGCAACATCTGCTGCGACTCGGGGATGGGATAGGGCACAGTACCACCTTATTTCGCTCCAACACGCTACCAGCTGTACCAGATGAATAACTCCCTTGGACCGTCCCAACAATGCAGTCAACTTCCATCGGATGTTCGTTGACATTTGCCCCAGTCTGCTTAGGCGAAACAGCAACTTCCCAAGCACGACTGTCATCAACATGTGCAGAGCTAAGGCCTTTCCCACTACGAGGAACTAGACCGCGCTCTCTCCCACGTTGGCCCAAATCATCGCTTGCGTTTTTATCACCCTGGCTCACCTCGTGGCGAAGAACTCGAGAAATCGTATCGCGACCGACAAATCCCGCCCAAGCTTGCTCTCCGGTGTGATACACCGTTGACAGCCCACGAGATAACCCTGTCCAACAGGTTTCCGTGGATAAACCTTTTTTGAACGTATAGGCACGAGGGCCGTTTTCATTTATGTCCAAGGTCAGTCCACTATTCTAGTCGCGAGGAATGAATAATTCCTTGCTAGCGAGCACACACCACGTCTCCAGGCCGAAGGAAGAGAAATACTCCGACTTGAATACAGGAGTTCTGTCCTTACTGTCCGGCTTCGAGTAACTGAACTCGGAAGAACAGTGAGACCAACGCAGCTCGTCAACGTAGCGTAGTAGATTACGTAAATCGTCAACGACGGTACCCCCGCAGTCGGCGAACGCATAAACGACACCCACTCTGTGGATATCGTCCCGGATTCCCTCGGGAGTTCCTTACAGATATACACGGCCCACTCAGCACAGACGATCCACCAAGCCGGATGAGGGGGATTGTCCAGTACTCTTTGTCGGATGTAGGCCACGGAGCGCGGCAGTTCCGGGTGCATGCTATATGGCACCTCCAGTCCATCCCAGCAGGCGGGAGCCGGGGGAAACAGATGCCTTCAGACTTGTGTTTGTAAGCATTTGATCTCCTGGAAGTGCCTAAGAATCAAGTGCCCATTCCTGTGGCGCTCCTTCCTCTCGAAGGCGGACATCCACAACGGCACCTTTTGCATCGAATTTTTATCTATCATTGCCCGTCTCGGCGGGTTGACTTTATACAACAATTACCTGAAAAAAATCAGTTAATTGTAAAAAGTCACCTAAAAACAATTAAGATGTCTCAGCATTTAATGCTGAGACACCTTAATTGTTTTTAGTTCACAACTTCCCTTCGACAGAAAATTACCTCCCACTTTTTGAATTAATTTATTGAATTAATTCAATTCGATTAATCTATTACTTCAGACATGGGTGATATATTTTCCGCTTAAACCAGGGGAATTTAGTATATTGAATTATTTCAAATTAAATATTATTATATGAGTGTAATATATGGTGGTACGTTACCACCACAAAGATAATCTAAATATTGTGCTTCTAAGGTACTTGCTCAATGAAAAATGTAGTTTGTTTCTTTTTCTAGATATGCTGCTCGTGTTTCTCTCTACGCAATTGCACACTAAAAAGTAACTTACCTTCCGTTCTTCTTTCTGCGTTCTGTAACTCCGTGCGTCCGTTAAACCTTCCCTTTTCCCCTGTTCCAGAGCATCTACTAAGTGTGCTTTTATGACTTCGGTCCTTCCCCTTTGAGCCCTTCGTGCTCCAACGTCCTCCTCCGACCGTCGTTCGCCTCCTCCCTCACCTTTGTGAGACCTTCGTTATCCTCTGCCCTTTTCTTCCATACCGTCGTTCGCCTCCGTCTTTTTACGAGCCCACCATGCTCCTCCGATTACCTCTTCCCCTCTGCAACCGTTGTTCGCCTACCAGTCTCTCGTCCCTTTCTAGCTACCTTGTTGCATGCCTTCGCGAACCGTTCCATATCTACCCCCCGTCCCTGCCGTCCCGTCGGAGTTGTCTCACAGTACTAACCGACTCCTTAGTCTTCTTGTATTAGCCTTGGAGCTGTTATTCCTATCCACGACACTGCTGTAGAGGATATCACTATAATCTCTAGCAGTTTTCTAAAAGAATCTTCCAAAACCCAAATTTTAGGATTTCTTTTTATATATAGCTAGACTGTTTCTACTACATAATGTACAGCACTACTGCTGTGTTTCTCTGTTTACAGGATATGAAAGTCTGTGTGGACAGATTCAAATTAAAGAAACAGGACTGATGCTTCAAATCACTAAAACCAACTGATACCTCTTTTCGGCTCCATTGCAAGGGATACCTGGCACAGGCCGGTAGCTGAGTGAGGCAGGTATAGCGGTCTGGCCGCAGAGTGGCCTTAATGAGTATACCTGACTGTATCGACACGGACTACGACTCTTGATGACACGAGTAGATACGGTTCCCTCCGGACTCCGCCGTTAGATTATGTAAGTTATCAAATGAGATTCGCATCATTCTTCACGCCGTCTAACTTTGTGAGTTTATCTTCTTCTTTTTCTTTCATTACAAATATAATTTTCCAGGAAGAGAGAAAGACGGAGAAAGAAATGGAAAGATGATTGGCGAGTAAAGGCTCCAATGTTTTCTCTCCCGTTGAGAGCAAACGCGTATTATCTTCTTCTGTTCGTTTATTCAGCACCATGGGGACGATTTAAAACGATCCCCACAATAACTGCACAGGCATACGGTCTTCATCAGCAGGGTTCCAAGCAGTGTGGTATTACAACATATTGCAAAGATTATCGAAATTGCAATAAATATTGCAATGATTTTACAAAATTTCCATAAAATATGCAGAGCTTTCAATATATGTAGCCGGCCATATTCAAATATTCCAAGTATGCAATTGATCGACTTCCTCGTGAGTCAAAGAAAGCAGAGAGGTTATATAAAATATTTGAAATGCAATATTTGATGCAATATGCATTAATTGAGTCGAAAAGAAAGTGCTATGAGCGAAGCAGAGATCGAAAAATCAGCACGTTAGACGGTCGATGTATGTATTCGGACAACAATGTTGCAAATGATTGCAATGTTTTCAAATTTTGCAATATTTTTATTTTTGCAGCAATTACTGAATTACTTTCCAATTTTGCAATAGTTTCAGAAACACTTGCAAATTTTAGAAAAATCAAAAATCGGGTTTGGGGAGATCTAAACAATTAAAGCATGAATTTGATCGTCTTATCAGAAAAATGCAACGAAGGATATCCACAACGTGACGGATCCTATCGCACTCGGATGCCGTTGACAGTCCTTGGGGTGCTTGGTATCAGTGGATCGCAGATCATATCCTCTCCAGTCCAATGACATCTGAAAAAACGTTCAGCGCCATCGCCAAAAGTTACGGACGACCAACTAGGATGTTATGCAATATTTTGTAAGGCTAATAATTATCTTTACTTCAACATAATTTCAAATTTTCGACGGAAGTAAAGAAAATATTGATTCTAAATAATCTGTCAAACTATTTTGTTAAGATACCAAACCGATCACAAAAAATGGAATATTGCAATAATATTGCATTAAAGGTTGTAATATTATGCAATCATGCAAGACGTACAGAGCAGGCCCCGATCGCCGTTGTGTAGCAATTATTCGACTGTCTGCAGTCGGGTAACGTAACAAGAGCGCTTAAGTTTATATTTCTAAACGAAGTGTCACAGTAAGGGTTCATATTCTATCATAGCTAGACTATGTTCGAGCTGTAGGACAGTGGCGTCTGAAGGAGGTCATGGGGGCTTTAAACGCGCTCAAATTGCTGCTGTTTTGGATAAGTATCCTCGTAAATGTACCAGAGAAGGCAACACGCCGCTACACGCAGGAACGTTCGGATAAATGCAGAGGTGCTCTGGCCCGGCTGGGGGGCTCGAACAGTTGCAAGATATCTGCAGCAGGCGTGGAGCTAGTGAATGCAGTGATTACTCATCAAAGGGATGTCAGAGAGAAACGTAGCTCCAGCGGGGCGTTGCTCGAAGCGCCCACGTCGTTCTACAGCATGCCAGAAAATTACGTATAAATTAAATTAGAAGCAGATATAGTCACGTCGTCGTGGAGCTCAGCCCTGCAGCCATATCGGCAGGGTATTGCTGCTTTTCGTGATCTCTACTTGCCCGTTTCGGGAAAGGCTGATATTCTGTTCAGAACATGACTATTTACAAAGTCAATTTTCGAAAGAAACAACCAATTGTCGTAACTTAAAGATGATTTATCTGACCGATCTATAAGAATCTCCATCAGTCAAGGCACGCGGGGTAGACAGAAAAAGCAAAATACAGTTTAAAATCGTTTACTGAACTGTCAGAATCATTTACCAGAAACATTTCTTCCACGTTGAAATCAACAGTCATCGTAAGGCTTCCACGGCGGAATTTTTAGGTTCCATGTTCCAGTTTGTGTGTTGCTCATAGATCGGAAATCTTGTTGGAGTAGAATGCCTTGACCTCTTCTTTTCAAATCACTCACTATAAAGGATATCTTTTTGCCTTCATTTTGATTTTCCAATTGGAGAAATAAGCACACACTTGCAGCTTTCCTGATTCACCGTTGACTTGAATGCGAAACAATCTATACTGTTCAAACACAACAACTCAACAATCAACAAAAAGACATGTCGGAAAATGTGATTAGCTTTTCAGCACACAATGTGACCAATAGGACGAAAAGATATCAAAGAATGGTCCAGCTCAACGTCCATCAAATTCGTTTCTTGCTCGAACTGCACCTCCAGCGCTCGGAGCCTCGCGATGTAACCCTCTTTGATTTTAAAGGGTGCCCACGGATCGACAGTTGCACTTTGGAACTCCTTCTGTCTCGTAAAAATCCAATATTTGCACTCGAAGACAAGGAAAGCAGAAAAGATATTCAAGATGCGGCCGAGCGTCTGCGAAAAAGCCTTACAGACATTCATTTCTGCGACGGAAATGTCCTGCGCAGAGCCAGTGAAAGGCTCTGCACGCTAGTCTACGTGAACGACAGAGGACTACCGTACAATGCTGACTCGGATAAAGACCTTCTATACAAAATTAATGGAGAAATCCAACAACTAAAGCGCTTGAAGCATGTGAACGAGCTTCTACTCAAAATGTTCAACCTCCATGATATTGAATCCTCCGACGAACAGTTCCGCGCTCTTCATGGAAAATGGCGCACGAAAATTTACAACGCTGCAAAAATGTTCCGCCATGATAACCATGGTATGTATTATGAACAGGGAGTTATCACGGCATTGCGCAGCCTACCACATAATTCGCTCCAATCCCACGTTGTGAGGGAGGTAGTTGACAAGTTATTCAGTCTGTTGCAGCCCAAGATTGTGTTTAAAATTGTACAGCGCGTGGGTATTGTTACTGAAAACTTGCTGTGCGGACCGATTCCGAAAGGAAAAGAAGATATGGAATACCTGCAGCTCAGTAATGTGGAATTCGTGGTATTCACGGACAAAAGTGGGTTTGCTCACAATGAAAATCATTTTCACAGGGTGATTATCATTTCGCCTGGTACGACGATTTTTGACAGTCGTTTTCCACGTGTAGATTTACTCGTGAAGGCTGTCCGAGAAATTGAAGAAACCCGTCAAGCAAATGGCTTGGTGTATATTGCACATGATCAACAATTTACTGAAAAGGCTATCTTGGTTTGTGCTTGCGTTTTGGTGGCCAGTGGCAAAAGTTCACAAAACGCTCTGCAGTGCCTCGGGGTGAACCCCACGTGCGAAGCACTGAATATCAACCAATGGACAGCGGAACTGAAGAATTTCGAACAGTGTTACCACGCCCAAGTTCCTATCAGCGAGAAACAGGAAGGTCAATTCAACCTGTCGACTGCACGCAGGAAGTCTTCAAACAAATCATCCAGTGCTAGCGACTGAGAAAATTGGAGCCCCTCGCATGTTTGATAGCGTAATAGTGATACTTTCATAACCCTGCTAGAGAACACCTACAGTATAAAACTCAAAATGAATCGATAACGTCGTAAACCTTGAAAACCACGCAGATATTTGAGAACTCAAATCAGTCCCAAAAAGTTCTGAAATTTTTGCATGGAGGTTTAACTACAGCGACATCTCGTAGGCGGTTCTAGTTATGAGCCAAGCTGAATAAAAATGATCAAGTTTTGCCAATATTCGTGCGTTTTACTCGGTTTTTGTCCACAAGAAAGCCCTTATTCACCTCAATTTTTACGAAAGGATTCGCGGTGATTCTCCGAAGGTTCTGTCGTGGTTGTAATCAGTCTTCGGTATCCGATGTGTATCTCTACACTAAATACCAAATAATTCACGTAAAACGACAGTCAACTGCCCTACATATGCAATATACATATGCAATGCCGGCGGAGGCAGCCATGCCGTGCGCGATGACGTCACCAGGAATACGACGCAGGGGGCAAGGGGAGAGATCAGATTTGAAAAATTGAGAGGAGACATTCCAATGCATAACGAAGAACACAAAAGAAAGTGTGATGATGAAATAAGGCAGGCGTCGAGCAGGGCACGGCTCGGGCGCATTTATTGTTATTGCAATGATTTGGTATAATTTATTGCAAAAGTTCAATGCATGAAGAAAAGGTTTGCGATTCTTTTTGCAAAATATAATTTATTGCAATATTATTGCGAAACAAAGCTACACTGCAATAAATTCCACGTTCTCGTTCGTGAACGTTTTGAAAATTAAACATGAAGATTAAAATATGAATATTGAAATACGAATGAACTAATTTAAGTTTTTATTTGCAAGTATTACAAAGTCAAATTTCATTATCTTATTATATTACATTGCCGTTCTGGCTGGTGCAGCCGCTCGCGCCGCGAGGATTCTATCGCTGCTGTTGTATTATTAAATTGTTGTACAAATGTTGGCGCTTGCTACAGCTTGCTGGCGCACTTGCGGACTGCTGATCTTGTTGTTATCATCCTGGTTTAAATGCAACATTATTTGAAAAAACCTTCATTGCTATATTTGTTGCTATATTTGTCGCCAGAAGAAAATGTAATGCACTACTTCTTGCAAAACTAAATATTATTGCAATACGGTAGAACATCTTGGGCCTGAGCCCCGGCATCGAGCCATCAAACTGTTATGGTAGTCGTGAGGCAAAGTTGGGATGATACGGGATGAAGGTGTGAGCCGCAGTCGATTCAATCTCCAGAGATACAGATTGACAACAACAGACTACGATCAGACAACAATCAGAACATGTTCCTCTTCAATTGGCAGGCAGCCCATCAGGGTTGACCATGGGCGGCCCGCGCTGCGGATTTCGACTGCGGCGGTGGTGGTTTAGGTAAACACTGTTGTGGGCGCACGTGGTCACACTAGGTCTACCGTGCCGCAACGGGCGCCTGGCGCAACGGGTCGATGATCGCTCGTGCCCTTCTTGGCACGGCTAATACCACTGCTGCTTCGATTTTCCCCGGCAACTTTGTGCGGCACGGAACGTCAAGTGGGCCAACCGCCCTGACGACCCTATGAGTCGGCAACGCGGCGGTAGCGTCCTGGTTGAGCATATTGTTGCCCCTGAGCCAAATGGAACATATTGAATGGAGTGATCTCGAAACAAATGCCACAGCACATGGAAATGGGGTGACCCGTTTTGATTTTTCGGATAAATGTGTAGGGATTCATGAAATTTGTTCAATTAAGACTTTTGGATCGCACGGACTTAAAGTACGGGTACCAGGTAGAAGCTACGGTGTTCTGCTTTCGTTTGCGTCTTTTCCCAAGCTAGTAGGTTCATACGTTGCAGAGATTGGCAGGCACGAAGTTGAAGAATTTCGGGACGATGGCGCGGCGAGATCAGCTAGTTTTGGTACTACTTCTTCAAAACGATACGATCAGAGGTTGGAAAAACGCCAGCACTTCATAAAATGGACCGTTAAACTCATTCTATGAGGTCAAGTTGAATGTTTAATAACACTTGTAATGCTTCTAAATATAAATTGTATTATTCGTACTCGGCACCAGTGATATTCGCAGTTTGGACAGGTCGCATCAGATCTTCGGCACCATCACGAGCCCCTACCCACCACCATGAAGCTCGCAGATATCCGTTCGGCCGAATACCCCGTCCCTGGCGCCGGTCCAGTAAAGAACCGCACCACAATTCCGCTTGTAGTTGTTCGTTTTCCTCCCATCTCAACGTCGTTCTGAAGCACTTACAGTTGTCCACAAGTTTGGTGTTCGGACCGAAATAGGTCCAAAACACGTTTTGGGCCGTCACAAAGTCACAATAACTCGATCTGGTCTATTTGGGTAAATTTCATGAATCCGCATACATAAATTAATGTTACAGTTACAATTATATGCATTTGGAGGATACAGTTTTATCACATTTAAATAAAATATCATTTTATTGTTGCGAATTTCAGACGGGAGGAAACGCCTGTCAGTGTAAGGGAGCAAATACAACTGTACTTTGTAAAGGCAGTGCAGATCCCCAACACGACCTCCACGGAAGTTTGACGAAGCATTAGTAAATCCGAAAATATATGCAGAATACGTAAAAAATCGTTAATGAAGAAATAATTTACGATGAAAATGGATACAAACTCGGTCGAAATCTATAAATAAAGCTATACGTCCCAAATGTCCGCGAACCTCTACTGCAACTGGGAGAAACCTGGATGATTCCCCGACGCGTCTCTTCTTGAGCCGATTGTTGAAAAAGACTCATAAGAGGAAGTGATATACGCCATCGAAAAATATGTCTGGGAATCCGAAAGCAAAGGTTTTCTTGCAAACAATACAATTAAGCTTGGTCAGCTAGTCTGAGAAAAACAATTCTGTGTTTCCATGACTTTCTCATGCGAAAAGCCGGCTGAAGGACCACCGCTTAACAGATACCTCGCACACAACACTCGTGCAGTCACACTAAAGCTCCTCAACTACTCGCAAGAGCATCGAAATATTCTGAACAACAGTAGTAATGTATTGCGGCAAAAAGATGCAGTAAAACCCGGGTTAATCCTCGGTGTGCGCCCCGCTGCTTATGCCACAGAAATGTCCTGCCAAGTTTAGAATCACCGTGGACCTACGGCAGGTTAGTATAGCGACATTGTTAGAGCTTTCGCATTTCTACTAGAAGTTTCCGCTTCAAGCTGTCAGCCAAGAGTGCCAATCGTTCTTCACACCGAATAGAGTTTATGAACCTACGCGCGTGATACACGTAGCAAAGAACTTCGTGACGTATCATCAATCTACGATCGTGTTTATTCTTACTGCTTATCTGCTTCCCAACGTACTCTTTTGTCCATGCGACACCCTACTCCACAGTTCCAACTCCGACGGTTTGCTAAAAATAGTTTGGCTTCTCATCCATCTCTTCAACCGGAGATACATCATGATTGACCCAGCGAAATGCAGCCTCGAAAGAATTCTATTCAGAGATGGAACACGCTTCGATACACGCCGGCTCCACGTAATTCTACATATGCAACCACGGACGACCGGCTTGCACAGTCAGAAGTTTGCATGTGTTCTGCAATGGGTGTAGACAGCGATCCCAGACTTCACAGAAATAATTGATCCGCTGAATGGCTTCTTGAAAACTATTTACGAACAAACTGGGGCACGCACGAAGCGTATCTTCTCTAATATCTCGCTTTTCACATTAGGTTGGGCCAAGGATACCACTAATTACACCGCTGCACATCTGTACTCAGAAACCAAGTAACGCTCGCGCATTTAAAGCCTGTTAAATGCCTGTGATTGAACACGGCTGCATCTGACCTCTTCAGGCCAGGGATCTTAACGCAAATTCCGCGGTCGGACGTGATTTGGATCAGGGTCATGAACCGATCGAATTTCTCTCGGGACGGTTTAAAAAGACCCAAATTGCCTCGTCAGTTCAAGATAAGTATGCGTTCACCGTGATGGAAACAATCGACAATCATTACTGGATTTTAACGGATACGCAAGGTTTTTTGTCCAGGCCGATCATAAAAACCCAATATACATTTTTGACTTGATGTGCATTGGAACGGATATCAGCTAGACAATCATGTGGAATTTTTTACGCTGGGCAGTAAAGCTATATATTTACAACTAATACTAATCCATATCAAGGATGAGGACACATTTTGGGCGTATTTGCGTGGTAGATTTTGAACTCTGGTACAAACAACTTGCCGACTCGTACACCTACCCACACATTCAACTTCGTCGGCACCTGACTTTGAGAGAACTACCGGCAAAGAAAACTACCAACCTCAGCAGACAGCTATTTGTCCGTCTAAAGTAGTCCAAGACAACGCCGACGGCTTTTGGAAGACGTGCACGGATACCATAAGAATCCGAGGTGAAGTAAAAGAACTGAAGTTACGTTTTTGCGTGATCGCACACACCGGATCCGCCTGCCACCGCGCGCCGACGGCAACCCTATAACTCGTACAATAAAAAAATCTATTAGACAGGCATGGTTGCAGATTCCCACGACTTTTTGCAGAACTGCATCCATTGTCTCTACAAAATTGGAAGGGGAGAGAACCCTGGCCGTAAGGCCAGTAGTTCTTTCGCACCAAGCCAAACGAACTCCTCCACTTCGATTAAATCTAGCTGGGGCCGATTTGCATCGGGTCCAAGCGCACATTAATGCTTCGAGAAGATCACAGCGGGTACTGTTGGTTCTTCACCTTCCCAGATACGGAGGCCTAGAAAGCTGCTGTTACCATAGTAGATTTGGCAGACGCATTTGGAATACCGCGCGCGCTCATGTCCGACGGTGCCACACATTTCCGGATCGAGACGGTTAGGCTGATCAGCACAGGCAATTTTAAGCGACCGGAAAGTTTCGAGGTCTTCGTTCCTGTTCTGCCGTTCTGGCGCGTGACGTCCGTACGTTTGCGACTTAATATTACACGAGTCCTGTGTAGGCGTTCTTGGTCTTTTGTAGAACAGATCGCAGCGGTACCTGTAAGTTCTCTAGCGCCTGCACTAGTACCTCCACTAGAAAATGGACTAGATCATGGATCAGGGGCGTCTGGGACGGTTTCAGGGCTTTACTTTGTTCTTCGCACACTTGGTACAAAACGGTTCAGAATAATTCTGGGTTCGCCGATTAGACCGGGGGCGGCTTCCTCCTGTGAGGCGGCCGGCTTGTGATCATCATAGGTTGACCGGGGGAGGCGCCTGGTGGCGGTTCTGTCACGGTAGTAGGGGATGGGGCGACGGAAGTTCCCTGCGTCACGCACGATATCTCATCGTTAGGGGCACGGACCGGGGCGCCCGGTGAATGCTTCGTGTCGTAATTCCCCGGTTGAACTTTTGGAATGCCCCTTGGCACCTCCGTCCAGCCCATAACGCCGTCCACGCGTAACTAATCTTTGGTTGAGCCAAATGGTCCTGCGCCTGTGAATAGAGGTGCCTCTGCGTTAGATGTGGCCACAATGATGTATTCCTTTCAGGGTTCGGCGCGTGTTGTCCGGATGTTCGGGGCTTGATTCATCTTCAAATAAACTTGGAGCTTGTACTTGGCTCCAACTAATCGGATTTGCTAGTTTGGTGGCGCCTGTTACAGTGGTTTACAAACACCTGGCCCAGGTTGCAGGTCTTCAGGGGCGTCTCGGAAGAATCCGGGCGCTCCCAATTTCTTCGCCCGTTTCCGCACCAGCTGGGTACGAAACGGGTTGGGAGAATTTGGGGTTCCCCAGTGCGATCTGGTTAGTTTCTCATGCGAGGTCGCCTGCCCGCCCGAGATCTTTCTAAGTTGACCGGAAGAGGTGCCCGGCGGCTCACTCACGGTAATTGGGGACGGGACGACGGGAGTGCCCTGTGGCACGTCCGACGCCCCGTCATTGAGGAAACGGACGGAAAGCTGTGTGGCGGCCATGTTCGTACGTCCCCAGCTGCACGTTTGGAAGGCCCTGAGGCACCTTCGTGCAGCCCAAACCTACATCCGCAGGGGGTGCATCTCTGGCCGACCCGGGGGCGCCTACGCTTAAGTATAAGACTGCCTTCCCTTTAGAAGCGTCCGAAACGTCGTCTCGCTCCCAGGATGTGGCTCTTGTTCTCCAAACGTTCGGGTCTTGATTCATCTTCATATAACTTGACGCCGGTTCGTGCACGAATCGGAGTAGACTCTTTACTTCTAGACCTGGAGACCAGTTGAAGTACTGTAAGTACGGCGGGATCTTTAAGGGTGAACCGGCCGGACTGTGGTAGAACAAAGAAATGAGTAATTCCTAAGACTTTGAATAGCCGAGGATCAAAGACGTGCGAAGAATTGTGGTACTTGCCTCAACGTACCTGCCCTCTGAAGGGGTGGGTCGAACAAGGTGCATGTGTACCTAGGCACCCTTCCCAGTCCCTCGGCACCATTTACTGAGTACATGTATACTGCAAGAGTGCTGTGCTACAGTAAAATGGTGAACTACCGTAGACCTTACTGCACATACACTATTTTGTACGTACAGTAAGGGTACCGCTACTGAACTTGCACCTGTGCGTTCTTACGGTAGTAGCACGGTTACTGTGTTAGCATTTGTATTCCAAAGTACAGTAATCCCGCGTAATGTACGTGCTCCTGTACGGCACGCCAGTATGGTCAACCGGTAACACTAACTAAAGTAAAAAATTAATAACGGTAGTAAATACACACAAGGCACAGTAGCGGCGCGCTCATAGACCTCCACGGCGGGCAAAAACATCGCGGATGACTTATAACACGGGATATTGACGACCAACCGACGCCGGCGCAGAATGCTCGCTGAGCTGAGCGGATAAAATCGCGGAAGCGTCGCGAGACGGCACAGGATAACCGACTCGGGAAGACGATGCCCGATCACGGAGTGACTGTGCGGTACGGCTGACGGTTGGTTTAACGGAAGGGGCAGACGCTTTCGCTCAATCTTCGAGCGCCTCAGCGTTGTCTGTGCACTGCATTTCGCTTTTTGGCAAAACCGGACTTTTCGTGTAACAGACCGAAGAATTCCTTGGTACACTAAAAGTTCCGGCCTGGTGCCAACAACCTTTAGTTTGTTACACAGTAATCCTTGGATATTTCGTAACAATCTTTACTTTCTTAAAATGTTCGGTTTTGGACGATAACAACCTTTAGTTTGCTAATCCTTCCATTTTTAGTCATTCGTGAGCTCAAAGACTATGGATTGTTAGTAGAATACTGAACAAGTTGTGTTTTTGTCGATTTAGACTTCAAAACTGTATATTTTTCTTGTAATCTACAGGTTGTTACACAACGTACAAATTACAGCTCCAAAGTCGCGGCTGGAGATCTCCATGTCCGACATTAACCGTTTACAGGTGTAACAAACCTCAATATTAGCCGACGCAGAATTTTTACTAAGTCCAACCAAGTCAAACACAAACCCAACGCAAAGCCCCTCGGTACCACACAAATCTACCGCTCAGATCACCGACGACAGGCAGAAATCATCCAACGCAGCTCTAGCATGATCGCACGCAAGCCTACCACGAAAGAGGACGTAGGGATACCGTACGGTGAGTGTTTCGAGCTGCACACCCTCTGAGAAGCTGGGCGTCAACTTGTACTTGCCCTTCGCCAGCGGCTTCTTCGCCTGCCACTAGATCGAGAAGGTGGACTTGATGTGCTCCGCGCTCAGTGGCCCAGTGTGCCCCGTCCACGCCATCAGCGGCTCCACAAAGACGTTCGTTTCCTCGTCCCACTTGGCATTCGCGTACGCGATACAGGTAACATCGCCATCGCCGCACGTCGGGTGGTCCTACATAGCTTTGACAGCGGGATACTCCGCCTCAGTCCGTCCGGTGCTCACCTGACTCCCAATGCGACCAATAAGGATCTGCATGCACGCTTTCTCGTCTTCATCGTTGCGGCGAAGGCTGCCCATCACTCACATAGACTGCGTTCCGCTAGTCGCCTGCTGGTCGCGCTCCTCGATCAGTACCGCCTTCCTGTTCATGTCTTCAGTGATGCCCAACCAGCCGAAGAAGGACTTCGCCGTTCCGAAGATGACGTGGCGATTGGCGCGTGCCGTTCGGCCGATCATGTCCTCAGAGTTCGGCGTGTATAGGACATTCCCGTACGAGCGCATGGTCTTCTCGATGTCCTTGAGCAGATACTTGAACAGTGCATAGTCGATGTGGAACTCGTGCTCCACGCAACCAGTGGAGAGTACGTGCATGTACGTCTCGTTATTGTCAGCCACACGCGGACGCGGCACGGACGTGGCATTGCGAAGCATGTCGTCCATCATGATTACCCTCATCGCGCGTACGCGGGCGTCGATCAGCTCACGGTGATCGCAGATCTGGTTGGTCTCGTTGATGGCCTCCAGCCGCACCAGGCGCTCGTGCATGTCCTGCATGCCGGGCGCGGCCGCCGCGCTCCAGCTGTTGTTCCCTGCGCCCTTGAAAATCTTGCGCTTCTTCCGCGACGGAGACGATCCAGCGGACGCTTTCATCTCGGAGCCTCGCACGGAGCCCGGCACGTCTTCGTCGTCCGACGACTGGGTGTCTTCGTCTTGATTGAGGTGATCGAGGCGACGGACATCGCGGGTTGGCACTTTGGCGGCCGCATGCGGCCCACACGAACGCGTCACCCTCTCAGGATGCGTCTCTGCTCCGTGTCCCTATTGTTCTTTCAGCGTCTGCTGATACCCAGAGAACATCCAGCTCGCGTCGACGTCGGACGTGACCTTCGTCCGCACCTTACGGTCCTTCAGAAACTGCACCGACGCAGACTCGGCAACGTACTCGAACGCAGCATGGTACAAGATCAATGTGTCCGCAAGAACCTCATCTTCCTTGCCTTTCACGTTGCATTCTTCGACAGTGGCAGGACACCAGACAATCTTGCCGTTTCTCAGCTCGAGGTAGACGGATATTTCCTCACCAACGAAGGGGATGTCGTGCTCGGTGAAGAGGGGCAGGGGGCGCGAACGCGAAGAAGAACGACGCATGGTTGTGGTCAAGGGGCGGATAGGTGTGGAGTGGGTGAGTTCTCTCTCCGCTGAAGGTAGCAGTGGTGATGCCATCGGGAGGTGCGCACGTTGCGAACGCCGGTTAAGTACGCCCGTAGCGGTTACGTTTGCGCAGCTAGCGAGCTCGTTTCCGGCGGCGCGGGTTTGAACGAACTGGTACATGTTCACGTTCAAACAAATGTCCTCGCTTCATTCGCCTGTAAATCCAGTCAATGGGTGTACTATAATGGCAGCTCCGCCGTCGTGCGCCGGGAGAAAACTGCAGATATCAAGCAACGCCGGTGTCTGCCTTCGGGTGGCTCTCCAGATCGATCGCAGCACACTGCAGTCCTGCAGTATTGTGTCCGCAGTTTTGTGTTCCGAGTTGCCCTTCTGTTCTCAGTAATCATTACCGCTCATGGCGGCGAAGAAGACCCGTGCACCGCGTCGCCAAGCAGTCCTGTAGAAGAGAGCGAAGGGAGAGATCGCCGCCTCTGGCCGGCGCAAAGGGAAGGGGCGCGCACCAAAAGCGGCCGATAGCCAGCCGGCAGAAGATGTCCCGCACACCCCTCCACTTCGTACGACTCCGCCGAGACGCGCCTCACGCGGGAAGAATGCAAGCAGTTCTCGTTCGAAGCCCGCGGACGCGATCAATGGCGACGCCGACGACGACGAAGAAGATGACGAACGCGATGAATACTTCGCACCGGGAGATGAACGTTCCCAAGGCATCTACAATGAAGAAGAAGATCTTAGCGGTGACGTTTAGAAAGATGAAGATGCCCTGGGCTTTGTAACGCGTCATGGTGAGCCGCCCGCTTCCGCAGCGGGTGTGAACAAGCCAAAGGCGACAGGAGAAGAGGGTGAGTGAGACGACCAGCCGCGTGAGCCGGTGGACCCATCCACACAGGCCGGTGCTGCCAACTAAAGTCGTACGCCACGTTCACGCCAGTCTCTCGACGGTACGTCCGACAAGGCAGGGGACGAACTCACGCCGGTACAGACTCCCAAATCTCATAATCCGCGTCCGCGTGTTGGCAAGTCGCTTCCAGACGTGTCATCAAACGAGGAGGACAAGAAAACGCCCATCCATGAAGAGCCAACGCCACGTAGAAAGCGCCGTCTTGATGAAGAGGATGTCGAAAAGGTTGAAGGCCCCTATGCGCCAGCTGCTAATAGCCGTGCCATTGAAGATTTGACGCCGTTCGGCTCGGAAATGATCGGGATCATGATGGAGCTGTTGCGTGAGTTTCGTACGCATATTGACGAGAAGTTCACGGAGCTCAAGCAGGCTATCAACGCGATTGCCACTGCGGACGCTGTGAAGCCCAAGGCAGAGCGCGGGAGTGCCACGGTGAAGGTGAAGAACGAGCCGGGTGATATGAAGGGGGCGAAGCTGTCCGGGGTGAAGGAGAACGGTCCGAAAGCCCTGTATAGGAAGCGCATGGCCACGTTCTTCCCAGAGTACAACATTCTCCTCGAGCGTCGAAACGTGAAGCATGCCGTGGCGAACGCCGTGTTTGTTGAGTTCATACACAAGATAAATGGTGGG
>JAVCKV010061084.1:0-22363 GCA_032274145.1 Herpochondria borealis | reverse complement strand
CGTATTTATAATTACGATGGATCTGAAGTAGAAAACTGCGGCAATGGCGCACGCTGTTTTGCTAAGTTTGTTCGCGATAAAAAATTAACCGGCAAAAGTACTATTCGTGTAGAAACCTTGGGTGGCGTATTAACATTACACGCCTCTCGTAACGGTCAGGTGACGGTAGATATGGGCGTGCCTGTGCTTGCCCCTGCAGATATTCCTTTTAACGCCGACAACCAAGCGGTCAATTACGATTTAGCGCTAGCAGATCAAACCCTTAGTATTAGTGCGATATCCATGGGCAACCCCCATGCGGTGACACTGGTGGACGATGTTGATACCGCACCTGTTGAGCAATGGGGGCCATTAGTCGAGAGCCACGAGCGGTTTCCAAATCGGGTAAACGCTGGATTTATGTCGGTCGAATCGCGAGACGCTATACGTTTGCGTGTTTACGAACGTGGTGTAGGCGAAACGCTTGCCTGTGGTACGGGCGCTTGTGCCGCTGTAGTCGCAGGGCAATTGCAAGGTTTGCTTGACCCGATAGTCACTGCCCACTTACGCGGTGGTGATTTACGTATAGAATGGCAAGGTAATGGTCATCCGGTTATGATGACCGGGCCTGCGACAACCGTTTTCCAAGGACAAGTAAAAGTATGAGCGTTTCTACACCACCAGTACTGCCTGTATTAACCGACGAAGATGTCGCCCATTATCTGCGCCAAAACACCGATTTTTTTATTGATAAACCGTCATTGCTGGCCGACCTTACTTTACCTCACGAGCGCGGTGAAGCCATCTCTCTGGTTGAACGGCAAGTGAGCATTTTGCGTGAACGTAATATGGATATGCGCCATCGACTGACGGCATTAATTGATAATGCGCGCATTAATGATGCTTTATTTGAAAAGACTAAACGATTAATTTTAAGCTTAATTGAAGCACAAGATATCAATGACTTTATTGACGCACTAATGCACAGCTTTAGTAGTGATTTTGAAATCCCACATACGGTTTTGGTACTGTTTTCTGAACATGTGAATGAAGAGCAACTATCAACAAAGAGCAATGTGTTGCTCGCACCTTTTTCAGAATCCCAGCAGGTACTTGGAACGATTATTTCGAACAATCAAACCGTTTGCGGACAGCTAGATACTGGCGAACAAGCTTTTGTTTTTAGAGACAAAGCGGATGAAATTGGCTCAACGGCCATCACCCCCATTACTTCATCACAGCCGTTAGGCGTATTAGCAGTGGGGAATAGTGACCCTGACTATTACCGCTCAAGTATGAACACCTTGTTTTTAAGCTATATCGGCGACGTTGTTAGCCGTTTACTGCCTAAGCACCTATCTAAGCACCTATCTTAGTAGCGCTAGCTAACCCCCATTTCTAACAAGTAGAGAGCAAGATAAGGCGGATTTAAAGCCACTCATTAAATTGGGTGGCTGCCATATTTGTTCTCTGGCTTTTTTGGTGGATCAGCCATGACGTTCTTATCAACATGGCTAATTTTACCGCCAATCGCTAAAAACGCTTCAACCTCTTGAGTTAAGCGATCTCTCTCGGCCATTTTTTCTAACATAGACGACTGACTGACCAATAACTCAGTATCGATCTCGTCAATAACGGTGGTTTCTGAAAAGTCACTTGATGCGCTGTCTGACATGATTTACCCCTTTTATCGTATTCAACATGTACGAAATGATTATGTAAGTAGTTATAGTTGATATAACGGCTGTTAGCGGGGAAACTGAGACGTTTTAATAGGCTGTTTTGTTATTGAAGCAAGAGCAGGTACGCAGATTAGTTATAACAGGTGTTAGAGAGGCAAAAGGCAGTGAAATAAAGAACAAAAAAAACCCGCTAAGTTCATTAACGGGTTGTAGAGTTATACTACTGTCATACTGTACGGTAGAACAGTCTTTAGTGGGATTCTATACTGCGTCTGATCCGGTTTCACCGGTTCGAATACGAATCACTTCTTCAACAGCAGTAACAAAGATTTTACCGTCGCCAATTTTACCGGTTTGCGCGGCTTTAGTAATCGCATCAACCGACTGATCAACCATCGAGTCGTCGATCACTAGCTCAATTTTAACTTTGGGTAGAAAATCAACAATGTATTCAGCGCCACGATAAAGTTCGGTATGGCCTTTTTGACGACCAAAACCTTTAACTTCCGTTACTGTCATACCTTGAACACCTACTTCCGATAGCGCAGCTCGCACATCATCTAATTTAAAGGGTTTAACAATAGCCGTAATGAGTTTCATGATTTTTCCTTTCCTATGTAAGAACGAAATAAATAGAATAATGAGGTTTAGTTAAGCAGCGAGAGCGAGCTTTATGATGTTGGGAGCATAACAGTAATTCACTTTTATGCCTACCAACATTGAGGTCTCGCTACGCTGCCTTCCTCTTAAATATGTTGTGTATATTGTTGTATTACGTGCGTCATTCTAAGTCAATTAATGTATGTACATTCATCTACTACTATTGATGTGGATGATGACTTAGAACGACTTAGCACTATTTAGAGTTACAAAACTCAGGGTATGCTTCCATGCCGCACTCCGACATATCAACACCGCTGAACTCTTCTTCTTCACTCACACGAAGACCAAAGATAACTTTAATGACTCCCCATACCACCAAGCTTGCGCCAAACACCCAAACAAAGATAGTTGCCGCGCCAATGAGCTGACCACTAAAGCTTGCACCACCATCGTCGGTTAATGGGTTTGTCACCGGCACCAGCATAAGACCGATAAAGCCCACCACACCATGTACCGAAATAGCCCCTACGGGATCATCTATTTTTAGCTTATCCAAGGCAAGAATACTAAATACCACTACACAGCCACCTAAAGCACCAAATAAGGTTGCCAGCAAGACGGTAGGCGTTGATGGCTCTGCGGTAATAGCGACTAAACCTGCAAGCGCACCATTAAGCGCCATGGTTAAATCGGCTTTACCGAATAGCAAGCGAGCAACAACCAATGCGCTCACCAAACCACCTGCTGCTGCTGCGTTGGTATTCATAAACACGACGGCGACAGCATTCGCATCGCTAACGGATGATGTCGCTAACACCGAACCACCGTTAAAGCCAAACCAACCTAACCATAGAATAAATGTACCCAAGGTCGCCATGGGTAAGTTAGCACCAGGAATAGCTACTGCAGCACCATCCATCGTGTATTTGCCTTTACGTGCGCCTAGCAGTAAGACACCCGCTAAAGCTGCTGCTGCACCGGACATATGTACAATACCTGACCCTGCAAAGTCAGAAAAGCCTAGCTCGCCTAAGTTGTATAGCCCGAACACGTCTTCACCGCCCCACGTCCAACTCCCTTCTGTTGGGTAAATAAAGCCTGTCATAACGACTGCAAACGCTAAGAACACCCATAACTTCATCCGTTCTGCCACTGCGCCAGAAACGATAGACATCGCCGTTGCAACGAACACTACCTGAAAGAAGAAATCCGCAGACGGCGCATACGTCGCTGGCTCTGCAGCACCTTCAACACCATCACCCGTTATACCGGATAAAAAGGCGCTGCCTAGCTCTGGATACATAATGGCATAACCGCAAATCGAGTACATAATGCAAGCAATTGCATACAAGGCTACATTCTTAGTTAAAATTTCGGTGGTATTTTTTGACCTTACTAAACCGGCTTCTAACATGGCAAAGCCAGCGGCCATCCACATCACTAATGCACCACACACTAAGAAATAAAATGTGTCTAGGGCATACTGTAATTCAAAGATTTGGTTTTCCACTACCGTTCTCCTTTATTCGAGATATTATTTTATGGGTCTGTATTCCACAGAGAATACTGTTTGGGCGAGGAGAGTGGCGCGAAGAAAGTTAGGCAGTCAATATGCACAGGCTCAACGGTCATCTCTTCAAGACAACAGAGTGTTTGCATTTACCAGGCCAACAAAATAATCATTTAAAATCAGACGCTTACAAAAAACAGCTCAAAACACAATAGACGGTCGCACCAAAAAAGCGCACAGTAACGATACAACTTAGTGCAGCCTGCACGCTCGTTTTGAGCTGCGCGACCAGCTACATTGTTTTGATATTGCAATTTCAACAGAAGCTATACATACTTTTACGGTATATTGACTTCAAATACGCATACACTGCACTCACACAAGATACCTAACACAAGGCAATCCTATATGATCAGCATTCTGGCTAAGCAACTGCTTGAAGATATGGCTCAACACTTACCCAAGTCAAAGGAAGGCTTATCATCTGCATTTTCAGAATCGTTTTCAGAGCCATTATCAGAAAAAGGTAGCGAGGTCTTTGCACAGTTCAAAGTGCATATGGAAGCAACCTTACGTAAAATGAACTTGGTCTCACGAGATGAGTTTGATGCGCAAACAGCGGTACTGCAGAAAACCCGTGAGCGATTAGAAGCATTGGAAAAGCAAGTAAAAGAACTAGAAACAACTATTCAAAAACACATATAAGGCTTTATATAAAACCGTGTAGCAAATATGTAATATTGCCACATTAAAGGATAACAATTGCAGGATGCATTATGTCTCTCTCTATTATTTACACCCGTGCCCGCCGTGGCATCGACGCTCCCCTTATTACCGTTGAAGTACACTTATCTAATGGCTTACCCGGCTTATCCATTGTGGGTATGCCAGAAACCGTCGTCAAAGAAAGTAAAGATCGTGTACGCAGCGCGTTAATCAATAGCCAGTTTGAATTTCCGGCTCGACGCATTACGATTAACCTCGCCCCCGCCGACTTACCTAAAGACGGCAGCCGGTTTGACTTACCCATTGCCATTGGGATTTTAGCTGCTTCGGGCCAAGTGCCTATGGAGGGGCTGGAAAAATTTGAGTTTATTGGCGAGCTGGCACTGTCCGGTGAATTGCGCGATGTAGGTGCTATATTACCGGTGGCTATCGCCTGTGAGAACAGTCAACGTCAGTTACTGACATCCACCAACAATGCCATCGAAGCAGCACGTTATGAACAGTGCGACAGTTATGGTGCACGATCGCTGCTGGATATTTGTTTACACCTGCATGGCACACAGACACTACCCAAAGCAGTTGCGCCTGCCATTGTCGAAACACGTTCGCCGCTAGATTTTTACGACGTAAAAGGCCAACCGTTTGCTAAACGCGCGTTAGAAATCACTGCAGCAGGCGGGCATAATTTACTAATGTACGGTTCACCCGGCACAGGCAAGACCATGCTTGCCAGCCGTTTATCCGGTATTTTACCGCCGCTAAACGCATCACAGTCGATAGAAGTAGCTAGCATTCACTCCTTATGTGGCCATACCTATACCGCATGGACTACACCGCCATTTCGACACCCACATCATTCTTCTTCGGCGGTATCATTAGTTGGCGGCGGCTCAGTACCGAAGCCGGGTGAAATCTCATTAGCGCATAATGGCATTTTATTCTTGGACGAAATCCCAGAATTTCCACGGCATGTATTAGAAGTATTACGTGAGCCAATGGAGTCCGGCGAAATTAATATTTCTCGTGCGAGTGCGCAAGTGTGTTTTCCTGCTGACTTTACCTTAGTGGCCGCGTTAAACCCCTGCCCTTGTGGCTATTTTGGTAGTGCCTCTAGTAAACATCATTGCCGCTGTTCGCCCGATCAGGTTCGTCGTTATCGTCAAAAAATATCGGGGCCTTTATTAGATAGAATTGATTTACATGTGCCAGTCGCACATACCACTGTTAGTGATTTACAAAAACTTTCTAATGGTGAAAAATCTGAGGATATTAAACAGCGGGTAATAGCGGCAAGAAGAAAACAGCTGGCGCGACAAGGCGTAAATAATGCGCAGCTCTCAAAAGTACAGCTCAAAAAATATTGTGAGCTGACGAAAGAGGACAGGGATTTTTTAGATAACGCGGTAGATGCGCTAGGCTTATCTGCAAGAGCCTATGATAGAATTTTAAAAACTGCGCGTACTATTGCTGATTTAAAAGGAGAGAATGACATAAGTAAACAAGATATCAGTGAAGCTGTTTCGTTTAGAAATTTTGATCGCTGATCAATCATCAAAAAACAATTCAAAACTTCTAAACGACATGCAACAGATAGAAATACAATCCTATTTAATTAACAATAGGATTGTTGTAAGTCCATAATCTTTCTAAATTAACCAATGTAGAGGTATCTAAAGAAGCAATATTATTATTACCGATATTTAAAGAAACCAAATTAATTAAGTTAGCAACGTCTAGTTCAGTCAGTTGATTGTTATCAACATGTAATCGCGTTAGCAGCGTCAATGCAGAAACGTCTAATTCTGTTAGCTGATTACTCCATACCGTAAATTCAACAAGGTTAGATAAGTTGCTTACATTTAACTGCTGCAATTGGTTATAGGCTACATGCAGTCTTGTTAAATTAACTAAATTATCAACAGCCAAACCTGTCAATTGATTATAACTAGCATTGAGGTACTGCAAATCACCTAAGCCCGTGATGTCCAATGAAATCAATTCATTATTACTTACATTTATTGACGTTAACTTTTGTAAACTAGTCATATCTAATTGGGACAACAAATTATTAGCCGCATTAAATGTAATAATTTCCGTCAAGCCAGACAAATTCATCGTCAACAAACGATTATTTTGTGCATACAATTTTTCTAAATTTATCAACGATGAAATATTTAACTCACTCAACTGATTACTTCCTACATGCAAGGATGTTAAGTTAATTAAATTAGATACGTCTATCTCTGTTAATTGATTATTATCTATATGCAACCGCGTTAGCTTTGTCAGATTCGACACATCTATGAGACTTAACTGGTTTCTCCAAGCGGTAAAATTCACTAAGTTTACAAGATTTGAGACATTCAATTCTAACAATTGATTATTATCAACATAAAGGTGCCTAAGGTTAACCAAACTCTCAACATCCAACAATGAGAGCTGATTATTACTGGCATAAATCCCTTGTAAATTAGTTAAGCCGGCAACGTTTAATGAGGTTAGTACATTATTAGTCACACTGAGCCACGCCAAATTTTGGAGTGCCGCAAGATCTAGCTCCATTAATTGATTATTTTTTACGTACAGTCTTGTTAACTTAGTTAACGCTGATACATCTAAGACTCGTATCTCGTTATCGTAAGCCCATAAATGTAATAAGTTTTCTAAATTAGACACATCAAGCTCAACCAATTGGTTTTGAGCAACATGTAAAGAAACTAAATTAACTAGATTTGATGTATCCAATACCGACAACTGGTTTTTATCTACGTGTAATCTGACTAACTGCAGTAAGTCAGATGTTTTCAATACCGACAGTTGATTACTATAGGCCAATAAAACCACCAACTTATTTAACGAGGCCACATCTAATGTCGTCAGCTGGTTATTACTCGCGTTTAGTTCGTCAAGCTGTATCAGTGCAGACACATCCAATTCAGTCAGTAAATTATTTTGTGCATACAACTTAACAAGACCCACTAAGTCAGTCGTGTTTAAGCGGGTCAATTGATTATTAGCAATATTTAAATAGCTTAACTGTAATAATTCATCAACAGCAAGCGATGTTAACGCATTGTCACTGACATGCAATCGCGTTAAATTCACTAACAAGGAGACATCTAATACTGCGATTTGATTATTGTATGCCCACAGTTGTGTCAGCTGATGTAAGTCAGCAATATCTAATGTTGTTAAAAAGTTATTGCCTACGTGTAATGACTGTAAATCTAGTAAATGCGCCACATTCAGTTTAGATAATTGATTGTTATCAACATGTAGTTTTGTGAGCTTAGTTAAATCGCTAACATCGAGCGCTGTCAGCTGATTACTCCACACATCTAAAGTTGTTAACTCCAGCAAGCCATCGACATTAAGCGCACTTAGTTGGTTATAACCTAAACTGAGTTTTTTTAATTTCAGCAGCGATGACACATCTATAGCGGTAAGTAAGTTATCCGTAAAATCCAAGGTCTCTAAATTACTTAACTGTTCGATGCCATCAGCCACTGCAATATCGTTATAAACACACGATAGCGCGGTAATTTCATCGGCGTACTGCCAGCCTTCAGTCTCTGCAACTTGCTCTACACAGCTGGTTAAGTTTTCATCTGGAAAGCGTAGGTCTGCCACCAAAAAGCCAAACTCGCAAGCATCACCCAATGAATTATTATTGCCATCTAATTGATTAGGATTCGCTAAGTGAGGGCAATTATCATTACTATCGGCAATATCATCACCATCAGAGTCAATAACAATATCAAGACCGGTCAAACTGCTCAGCGCAGTGAGATTGGTTAGTCCATTGACTTTAATTTGCGAAAGGTTACTCGCAAACTGCAAACCTTCAAGGCTCGCAATACTGAGTTCACGCAAATCTAAACTATTTAAGGTTAGTAGGTCTGCTTGAGATAAATTACCGTAAGCACTATGCCCGAGTAATGTATTAATATATTCGCGCAGCGCTTCGTCATGAATGCTCACCCGTGGAGCGGTGGTCAAATCTAACTCCAACACCAGCGACAATAAATGTAAGCTACTCGCCGTCGCTAACACATGTTCCCACTCACCGTTGCCCGCCTGCCTAGAAAGCAGGTTTTGGATAGACTGATCGACCCAGCCTTCCAAGCCCTGATAACGAAATAAAGCCTGTGTCACTCTTGCGATAATATGGCTATCGTTACTGGCATCCACACCTTGTAAAAACGTCGCTGCTTGCACCAAAGCTTCTGTTATTGATGCATCTGTTTCTTGCCCTAATAAGGCCATCACCACTTCGGCGGTAATCCAATAATCGCTATCACTTGTTGTTTGCAACGACCAACCGCCATCGGCGTTTTGATTGGCTAATAAAAAATTAATAATATGATCACGTTCAGTGCCACTATTCACCGCCATCGCGGTTTGCAATGCACGTAACACCAAGGCCGTTTCTAAGGCATTAGGATAATAGCCCTCACTCAAACCCCATCCGAGCTGTTGTGGCTCGTCACCTTGTTTATGAGTAAATTGTTGACTAGCAAAAAGAGTATCTACATCTGCTTGTATGTTATTACCATGATCAACTAAACCTAAAACCTTACGCGACCCAGTATCAGCATTAGCCGCATTATGATTCTCTAACCAAGCAATACCCCGATAATATGCTGGCGTTCTCTGGTTAGCTGCACGTAGGGCCTCAACACTGGCCGAGGTTTGCACATACGCAAAAGTATTATCATCAACACCCCAGCCGCCATCAGTTACATTTTGTCGGTTTTCTAACGCAGCAATCGCAGACTGTACAGATTGTGTTGCTTGCACAGTATCTAAGGCCATTACCGGCATTGCCGTTAATAAACAACCGCCACATGCAACACTAATACACCATTGTTTAACCTTAGCAAGCATTCCATTTTCCTTTAGCATTCTTTTTTCCTATAAAAATTTTCACTATTCTAATCACATCTGTTGTGTAAAAATTTTGGCCAATCAGTTATCAAAATCAATGACTCTGGCCCTTAGATTCTCTATTTATACCAACTCTCTGGATATTCGCCATATTTAATAATCTTAACAGCCTCAGACACATTAATTTCTTTTTTTAATCCCATAAAAACACAAAAAAATAATGAAAAAATATACAGACTTACTAACAACGATACAAAAAACAAAAACAAGCATAAAATAACAACTGATGTGGAGTCCACAAAAAACACTAAAACCAGTACAACATAAGCTACCATATTTATTGGTATGGTAAAAAACAATAGCCCAATAACACCAAACAGAGACACCAGCTTATAGTATCGATCTTTTAACAAGTAGCACTTAATGGCATTCAAATATAAAGCTTTAAAGTAATGCATCGTATACAGTTAATTTAAAAAATCAGACTTCAAAGTCTTGTAAGAAATCAAATATCCCACCAGACCCACAGCAAGACAGAATATTGCAAAAACTAAGTTTACATCCGCTTCATCAAGAAAGGCATATTTAAAAACCAACGACAAAAAAACAAGCATCATCAAAGAAGAAACCAAGCCTAAAGTATAAAAAAACATCTTCAAAAAAGCTTTCCAACGAATATCTGACGTAAAAATCAAAACAAACATCAACAGTAAAAATAAAAATAAAAATAAAAATAAATTTCTCTGAGGAATTTCTTTTCCAGAAAAAACTTCAACAAATGAAATAAAAAAATTCATTGAAAAAGCAAAGCTCCAAAAATACTGAACAATTGCTACTGTAGAGATCATCCATTTCTTATTTGACACAGAGAAAACAACCCCCTTGACAACATCTTTCATAATGATAAACAACTATTTTTTATAGACTTCACGAGTGAGATTAGAATTTATTTTTCTTGGATATATAACAAACCCCCCCACCTGCACCACCAAAAGCTGAATTGGAAACCGCTTGATCAGAAATTTTTTCACAAATTCACAAAAGATAATATATCAAAAAATGAAATCAATGATATTTGAAGAGCTTCTTTAAAGGATTTCTTAAGCTTTACCATTTGATAAAAAAATATCGGAACGCACCAAAAAACTATAATAACTATATCTACCAAAAGTAATATTAAGCATACCGTAACTACTAAAGCTGACCACGGATTAGCAACACCAACAGTTATCAACAATTGAAAAAATATAAAAGCCTTAATACATAAAGAGAAAGATCTTTTACTTTTATCAATATCACTTGACATTCCACCACCACCTTATTTTGAAAGTACAGTTTTCACCATATTACTATTAATTTTATTCGGATAAATAACAAAGCCACCGTTCGCTGAATTATTGCCTAGTAGATTATTACAACTACTTACTGGGCTACAAACAAATTAATTACAAAAAGACGAGCCCTCCGCTTGCACCGCCATCAGGCATAAAGGACTCTACATTAGTGAACTTAACTATTGACTCGCTCTACCACCTAACGTTTTTATGTTCTATTTCTTATTGCCCTTTATAAAAAAACCATAGCCCAGGAAACAAAAAGCAAAACATAATAAATATAAAAAAGTACTTAAAGGCAGTGTGGCCCTCCTTCGAATCTTTATAAGGAACTATAAGCTCCCCTTTATACTCAACCTGCCAAGGCTCCTCAGAATCATATTTCATCGGTACAAGACCATCCACATACCATACTTTAATATATTCTCCTCCTATAAAACTACGGATTAATTGGTTGCTTTCTTTAGGAATACTTTCGAAATTAAATATAACAACCTGATTATTATCACTTGATTTTAACGACAAAAAAGCACCAGATCTTTTTTCTTTTACCAAAACATTAACTACCTTACCTTCGATATACTTTAAGTCATCAAAATCAAGATTACCCCAAATAAAAATAGCTAACAATATAAAAACGGAAATACCCAAAAAAACGTGAGATTTTTTTATCAGACTCCCTCATGCAATCCTTCCTATATTCTTGCAAAAAGTCAATTAACTGTATTCTTAATCTTAGGCTGCACCTCTAAAAAATCCATTCCTTCAAGTCTAAAAATTGGTTCATCCCTATACAACACTCGTTTTATTCTGTATGTGATTTTAGCTAATGGCTTCAACAAACATATTTTTTCGTATTGTTCCAAAGTTTTATTTTTATAAATTGTATTACCTACGCGCTTAATAGTCTTGTGATCTAAAAATACAGTAACTATAACTCTACTTGATTTTGCTCCTACAGGCTTAAACTTACACCTTACGACTTTACTTTTAAAAACTTTCAATTTTCTTTCATCTTCAGATGCAACATCAAAAGTAGAAAAAAACATAGCAATCGACAGGCCTCCAACAACAACCGATAAGAATATTACAAACCGTTTTAGGCTACCTCTCTTACCTGAATCAGTTTTCATTTAGAATAAACCTGTTTTATAAAATTATTATTTATCTTATTTGGATAAATAATATAACCGCCATTAGCGCTACTAGAGTTTTTAAATAACTCATTAATACCACTCTGTGTAAAATTATCAGATCTTTTAAATTCTCCGTCAATACCGCTTTATCTATTGTCGCTACATCTGCATCTACAATGGCCTTTACAAAAAATATCTATCAAAGGCTAATCCCTTTAGCTTTAATAATAAACCACCCCAAAACAATAAAAATAAGTGGGAAAAAAATAAAAATATTTTATCAAAGAGGCTTATTGCACAAGATATTTCCAAGATTATACCAACCACAACTAACCCGACACCAAAGGCTCTACCTAAAATATTAAATAAAAAATAAAAAACACGCTTCATAAGCTCACTTCGCATAAACTTGCTGAACGGTATTGGTGTTGATTTTTGACGGATACAAAACAAAACCTCCAGCTGCTGATCAGTCACTTGCTAGACATATAAGCAGTCAATATGACACTTGCCCCCCTATGTTATTCTATATTTTTTATAAACTTCTAGATCTACAGTAAATCACCCACCTCTTAGTTCAATTATTTTATAAGACAGCTGAGGCCTAAGTATTGTTTTTACTACTTTATAATCTACCGATAAAGGCAGGCCTGAATTACAAATATTTATTAAACGTTGAGATTCGAGAATAGTTACTACTTTATTCAACTTAATTTTTTCTTGTGCCAGGTACATTTGAAAGACAACTTGCTTACTATTTCTTGCTGTTACTATTTTTATGTGACAATCAAATACTTCATTAGTAATAGTCTTTACTCCCCTCATTTCTTTAGGTGTAATGTCGTAGCTTATAATGAAAATCATCGCACCACCAACAAAACAAACTATAGTAATAAGCATTATTAATTTACGGTTTTTTTCATTTGTTATAAAGTTTGGCATTTATTTTGAGTAAACACTTTGAGATTGATTAAGGTTGTATTTATTTGGGTAAATTAAAAATCCCCCTGCGCTGCCCCCTCCCCTATACGAATCAATTGTTGATTGAGAAATATTATCTGCTACGCCAAAAAAGGTATCGTTAAACTTACCTGCTGCAACCCCTAATGTAGACTTTGTTGTTGAGTTTAAAGCTGTGAACATACCGTTGGAGGTTATATCAGCTCCCACAGACTGCTGCTGCCTTGCAATTAAAGAACCAAGCGTAGGTGTCGAAGGCACAAGTTTACTGGAGACTTTAGATCCAACAGGGCCTAAAGCAGCTCCTCCTACCGTAGAAATCACAAGCTTCGTTCCGTCAAATGTATAATCATCTTTAGATAATAGATTTGCGGTCTGTGAAGTTAAGTTTCCAGAGAAACCAGCTAAGCCACCAGCTCCAGCAGCAACTGCAAATGTCGGTACAGTTACAGGGGCGTATAAGACAGCCAAGCCACCAACAGCACCGCCAGCAGCAGCACCCAAATAGTTCTGCCACTCAGGAGAACTTCCTGTCGCATAATCTGCAATTCCTTGTGCTGCTAACCCAACTACGGCACCCACTCCTGCTGCAATAAGATCATCTACTACGGCATAATTCCCACTAGGATCATTCGCAATCAGTGGATTATTTCCCACATATGCATAGAAATTAACCCCACCCTGAAACCCAACTGGATCTTCCGAGACAAACCGCCCCAACTCAGGATCATAGTATCTTGCGCGGTAATAGTATAAACCCGATGCCGCATCTAGCTCTCGGCCTGTATAGCGCAAGCTATTTTGGCTAGTGCCTGCATCACTCAAGCTTTCACCAAAAGGGCCGTAGCTGAGGTGTTGCACTATGTCGCCGTTATGGTTAGTTAGCTCGCTGACTGAGTTAACTTGATCGTGATAGAAGGTACGGTTTTCTAGCTTGCCTGTTGTGTTGTTTTTCTCGAAGCCACTGATAATTTCATCGACGACTACGCCACGTAAATAACTGGCGACCAGTTGGTCATTTTGATTGTAAGTAGATTCTAGGTGCTCGGCTTCTAGATAGTATTTTTTCTCTTCATTGCCGGTTTGCTCGCTGTTTGTTTGCTTGCCGGTACGATACGCGTTGGCATCGTATCTAAAACTTAGCGTTTGATTATGGGTGTTTTGAGCATCATTTGCGGCGATAGCTTTGACTAGGCGGCGTTGATCATAAGATAGCTGTAATAAGGTTTGGTTATTGCCATTATTTTTTTGGATTAGGCTGCCATTAGCATCATAAGATAGTTGATAACGTAGTGCGCCGGTTGGACTATTGTCGCGTACTGCCTGCAGACGGTTACCCACGCTATAGTTATAGTATTGGGCACTAGCTCCTTGAGTATTAGCTGCTTGAGTTTTACTCAGGCGATTGCCTACGGCATCGTAGGTGTAGGCAAAATCGTGACTATCATTGCTGGAATCGGCACTTAATAAGCGATAGCTGCCGTCGTAGGTGTACGTAGTCGTCTCCACAATATCTTGCCTATCGATGGTTTTATAGGTATTCACTATGCGGCTAATATTCCCCACACGGTCGTGTTGGTATTGGCGATTGTGAATCACCTGCCCGGCCACATCGATTTGTTGCAGCTGGGTTAGCAAGCCATCTTTATCGTAGTCGTAAAGGCTGGCTGAACCGTTAGATAAGATACGGCTTAATAAACGCCCTGCAGGGTCGTATTGATAGCTGGCTTGAATTTGTAGCTGACTTTGGGCATTGCTAAGTGCCGCCGCCACTAAACGGTTGGTGCTATCGTAGGTAAAACGCTGAACATCGCCTTGGTAATTGGTTTTACTGAGTACATTGCCTACCAAATCATAGGTCCATTGTAGCGTACGATTTTGTCGACTATCAGTTTTACTCAGCATTCGACCTGCAACATCGTAAGTGTAGGTGTAAGTCACATCGGGATTTTGAATCGACACCAGATTACCGTAGTGATCGTATTGCAAAAGGTCATCGGTACCATCGTGTAAATAGTCTTTACGCACTAAGCGATTAAGCGGGTCATAAGCAAAGTTAATGGTATGACCGTTACGATCGGTCTGGCTAATGGGGTTACCTAACTCGTCGTAAGTCATTGTCACCACGCTGTCTGTAGGTGTCTCAATGATTGGATCTATCACAGTGATTAGCCGACCTAAGTCATTATAAACAAATTGTGTACGCTGCCCTTTCGCATCGGTAATTGAGGTCTGATTACCTAACAAATCATAGGTGTAAGTCGTGGTTTCGTTGTTGGCATTTAAGGTGCTGACCAAACGGTTAAACTCGTCAAACACACTAGAAGTACTAACATTTTGGCTATTGATGGGTTGTTGGTTTGCCACGGCATTGGCATCGCTGGCTTTTAGTAAATTACCATTACCGTCGTATTGATCAACACGGGTGACGCGGCCTTCGGGGCTGGTGGTGCTTAGACGACGACCGAGTGCGTCATAGGTGTAGCGGACAGCATTGTTGTTTGCGTCCGTGATCTTGACTACACGGCCCGCCAAATCGTACCCCGTTTTTAAGGTATAACCGTTTTCATTAGTGACTTGAATAGCGCGACCTTTGCTATCGTATTGGTAGTGAAGCATATGACCCAGACTATTTTTAGTCGTCAGTACATTACCCATTTCATCATAGGTATATTCGGTCGTTGCGCCCAATATATTGATCGTTTTCGTTAAGCGATCCGCTACGTCATAGGTATGTTCAGCTAACACACAGGTATCGTGGCTCGGGTACGCTGTATCTTGAGTACACTGAGCATACCTTGGGGTGATATTTTGTGAGTTACCACTAATCCTTATATAGCGAGCTGTTTCACGAGTCACTTGACCATTGGCATCGTATTCAGTCTCCTGAATATTGCCAACAGGATCAGTGGTGCGCACCACCCTTCCCAATGAATCATATTCGTATGTCGTGGTTAACGCGCTCGGAACATTATTTGAACCAAACGTGCGATATTGAGTCGATGAAGTTAAACGCCACAAAGCATCAAATGTTTGCACTTGCTTGATGGTCGTACTAATGCCACTAGCCCCCACTTCTGTAGTGAGCTGATAAGAACCGTCGGTATTGTATTGGTAGGTGTAATTCGTTATTCGTTGACGAGCAAGGTTGGTGGGATCAATATATTCAACTTGCTGCTTACGTGTGCCATCTGCGTTATAACGGTAATGACTTATCGTCACGTTGTTATGGACAACACCATTGATAGTTGCACTGACTATTCGCGTTAATCGTAATTTACCTGCCACGGCTCCCTGAGCAATATCGGTTGTTTGAAAGTATTCTTGTTCAACCACATTGCCGTTTTTATCTTTCGTGCGAACCATTTGATCGTGAATGCCGTAGTCGTAATCTTGCTGATAACCAAGGGCATCTTGCTCTCGGGTGACTTGGCCCTGAGTATCCGATGCTGCGCCCTCTAAACTGCGATCGCTATGGTAAGAATAATGGGTGCTATACCCCAAGGCATTGCGTTTTACATAGCGTAGACCATCGACGTTATTATCGAATAGTAAGATGCCATTATCTGGCTCAACGAGTTTTTCTAAAGCGCCGTTTTGATCGTAATAGTGTTCAGTGATATGGCCGCGAGGATTAGTTATGCGGGTACGACGGCGGAACAGATCGTAAATAAGGCTTTCTCGCTGCCCTAGCTGATCAACATAATCGTAAGCCTGACCATTTTCATAGTAGCTGAAGGTCATGGTTTTTTGCTTTCCGCCACGACTTTCTGGATGAATAATATCTTTTAACCAATGGGTGCCTTCTACATAGGTGTACGCCATTGAATGACTGAGAGGGTCGGTCATAGATATTAGTTGGCCCTGTTCATTGTAGGCGTATGTCCATGTACGACCACTCCAATCGGTAATTGTGTGCAAGCGTCCCGCTAAGACACCATCGGTGTGATAACTCAGCGCCAAGCCGGTACGGCCAGATAGAGCAAGGTTATCGCTGATCGCGATGAGTTGGTTTTGTGCATTGTAACTAAAGTTAAGTTGCTGGCCGTAGGCATCTTCAATCTTGACCAGCCGAGCTTGTGTACCCGGTATACGCATATCGGCGCTTTGGTTAGGGATTTGACTATCAAAGGTATAGCTCACGCCATTGCGATAGGTGATGGTGTGTAAACCGATACTAGGGCTGTTAAGGCGCAACTCATCAAAGTCGGCTCTTGGCGAGGTGGGCTGAGAATTCACGTCATCATCATCGACTAAATAGTTGTGTTCGCCTCCGCGCTCATTAATGTAGGTAATGGAGGAGGTGTTATTGTTCCCATTTTCTGGCGCTAAATCAGCGCCATAGTTAGGGTACTGGCCGTAGTCGTTGGAGACGAGTTTCATATTGTACGAATGCGTCCAACCTTGGCTAAAGGGTAGGTGATTAGGGTTAACTGAATTAACGCCTGCGCTGGTGGTTTGATTGGAGTTATAAGTACGCGTAAAGGCGTAATGCAAACCTTTACCCGAAATGAGAATATCGGTTTCATCGTGATACATATTCCCAGTCACCGTACTAACAGGGTCAACGGTAGAGGGGGTTCTTACAATATCGTTATTGGCAATGGAAACGAGGTTTTTGTCGGTAAAGACTTCGTTGTTAAAATCCACTTGTGATACGTTAAGAATAATTTCTTCGCCGGTGTCTGTCACCGTGACAGCTTCGGTATCATTCGCTGGGTCGATACCTGTACCTTCAGGAACATAACCGCCACCTGCGGATAAACGTAAGCTGTGGTTTTGAATAATGTAGCCAGAAGACACTAAATTGTTGGTGTCGGACTCGAATGTATCTTCTATATAAACAGAAAATAAGTAAGTGGGCCCTCTCGTTAAGCGTGCAGGAATGGTGTAGTTGCGCCAGTATGTTTCAGGTAAAAAGTACATACTTGAACGAATGGTATCCACTAATTGAAAATCGTGTTCATCTAAATTGGGAGATACTTTTTGATAAAAGACTTCACTAGGATCGAAGCCCTTATTGCGATCAAAAAATGTTACAAAATCATCAGCAGCAAAAAAACTATCAAAACATTGCTCCATATTGATCAACAGTTGCGAAGCTAGCCCATTATAATTTTGATTATTACAACTTATTTGGTAAGTAGCGTCTGAGGAATCAAAGCTGACACCCACGTTCCCTATCCCCGACCCTAACACCAAAGCTATTGTGATATTACTCACTGTATTACCATGCCCACTGGTTTCTCGCACGGTGAAACGCCACACATCATTATTGATTTTTTGATAGTTATCAATCGTAAAACCTGGCGAATTAGTAAGACTAGCCCCTATTACCGTTAGGCCATTAAGGCCGCTAATATCAAAGGTTTGCGTCTGCAAAGCCCCTTCACTAGCCGCCAGCGTAATCAATTGGTTTTCTATTGAATCAAAATAACTGAAATTGTTATTGTAGTTATTTACTGTGTCAACAATATATATTTGACTCTGGAGATCAGTAGGCTCAAGACCCTCTATATCACCACGAAAAACATACATTCCTTGAGAATCACCCCCTGCATAATCCCAAGATACTAAATGCTTACCAAATACACTGTATTCAGTTTGCACAAAACCAGCTGGCGGGGTATGAGTAATCCCCATTGAAACTAAGGATGACTCAAATGTATCTTCCGTAGAATCGTTATGTATATCCAATAGCTCCGCCCCACCTTTTAACGCAAACTGGATTCCTCTCATGGTGGAAACCGCATCGTAACCGGTTAGCTCTTGCCACACTTCATGCTCTAGCGCTGAGGCCGTATGCCCTAAAAATTTAAACGTACTATTTGAATAAGTTTCTTCTTTATCGGCTTCCCAGCTACCATTTAAACGGATGCCTTTAAGATCTATTAGTAGGCCGCCCGGCAATATCGCGAAAGGCGTTGAATCGACTCTTTCTACTTCATAAGTTGTACTTACCACACCGACAAAAGCCGCAATAGGGGATACAATATTTTTTAAGCGGCTGTAGCGCTTGCTAGCTTCTTTTAAACGTGTGTAATAGTGGGCTTGCGCGGTATACAGTAAACCACCAGTTAGCGCATCTTGAGCGACCTGATCATCCAGCAGTAATATATCGTATGAGTCTATAACGCCATTTTTATCACTATCAACATAAACTTCCCCTTGCGTATCGGTCAACAAAGGATATTCTTTATTTGATTGCAACAATTGTTGATATGCTCGCTGCACTTGTGTCCAATTAGACGTTTCTCCACCTGTCGCTACTAGATAATATCCGCCTGCGATTAAATTTTCATAATTGACAGTAATGGGGTCAATATTGGGGGGGCCATCGATAGCCACTTCAACATTAAATTGAGAACCGAGACTGAAGCGCTCCGAACCTCCGCCACAATCAATAGTAAGATTGCCGCTAATACTACCGCCAATATTGTTTCCATCTAATCGTAAAGCTAATTCTGTACGCCCATCAATTACGCCCCAGTTTACCGTTAAGCGTTTAGTACTTAGCTCTGCTACCGTTGTCGTTGAGCCTGTTGTAAAAAAACTACAGACCACGCCATTAGCTATGGGCGTCAAAGAGACTTTAACCTTTTTTTGCCACTTAATACTTTCATCATCGCTATTGTCATGATCCACAATAGAATCATATTTACGCTGATTTCCCACTACCTTGTATGGTAGCGATGACGGTAATAAACCTAATACTTCAACAATGACCTCACCCGAATCGATGACATCCTCTAAGGTCACTCCCGGATGATTCTCTCGAAGATAAGCTAACGCTTGCTCTTCAAAAATTTCTAATGGGCTTTTATCTCTTAAAGCTTGGTTACTCTCTGCATGATAATAAGCAGGATAATCAAAGTTCACCTCTGCCAACAAATTACGGTAATACGCTTTACCGCCTTCTCTTGTATCCGAGCTAAATTGACGACGTTTAAATGAGGGATCTAAGGCAAGCCATTGACAACCATTACCCACCTGAGCACAGGTTTGTTGGTCACTTTGAGTGCCTCGATAATTGGAAAAATTCACTAGGGCCTCTACCCATACATGCTCTATGACGATGGCGGCAGGGTCGGTATCATCTATAACATTGATGCCCTGATCCTTGAGTATGGCAATAGCTAACGTAGGGTTGGCAATATTCGTCCAGTTTGCTATCTCTTCTGCACTTAGTTGAATTTCACCCACCACATAACGAGAATGAATGCCGACTGCACGGTAAAGCGCAATGAGCGTTGTCGATAAATCAACATCGTTGCCAGCAAGCCCCAAGAACGTATTTAATGAACTACTTCTTGAACCGTGATATACCGAATACTCTGTGTTGTTACGCAGGTATTCGTAAATAGCGACTGCATTATTTAATGTCTGCGCCTTTTCTTGCAATTGCGCCGCTTCACCAGAGGCAAATAAAATCTCAGATGTTTCGCACAGCGTTGGCGTATCATCTAGAGTTAAACAGGTGGCAGAAACAAACACCGACTGGCACAAAAAACCACATAAAATCATGCTCTTGATCAATTTTTTTACATCAAACATACATCAAAATTCCTTATTGATAATCACTTTAATCGTGGTGTTTTGTGATAGACGTTAGCGTCGGTTCTGGCTTGGCGGGGACGTAAGGCTTGGGAGCGAGCTTTTGTTGCATTGCCATGACTTTGTTACGCTTGTCATTGCCCTCGGCAGACTGGATGTCTGCCAGCTCATCCATCATTGCTGTTAATTTATCGACTATCGCTTGTTTTTGCGGGTCTGCATCTTGCCAAAATTTCCATATGGGAGGTAATTCGTCACCCACTTTTTCGCTATGATCTTTTATCTTTTCGTGAATGACTAGAAGTTGCTGCTGAACATATTGGTTAATTTCTGCATTCGACGCATCCACACTATTTGATAACAAGTCATCGTTGCTGCTGACACTCAAGGTTTCTAATATTTGATCAATATAACTTCCTACGTTTTGCCAAAAGCTACTTAGGAGTGACTCGTTATCAAGTACCAGCTGGATTTCATTCGATACGGGCTGATTTGACGATAACACTAGACGTGGTTTATCTAATGCTAATTGAATATCGGTTAAGGTTGCCTCAACCTGTTTTATATCCTCAAGGATAGGTTGTATTTCCGCTCGTAACTGACGTTTTTTTTGCCCTCTAACATGCAATAACGCTTGAGAAATAGCCTGAACATTTTTTAGTTCTTCTGCACTGAAAGTGGAATCGGTAGGCGATTGCTGAGGGTTTACCGTTTGAGAGAATACGGGGTAACTAATAACGGCAAAACATATAAGAACTATTATCTTTTTAATCATAACTTCCCTGCTTGAAAACTTTAAGTGCTATCGTGGCGGCGAAACATTACACAAACAAAAGATATGCGTCAAACAAAAGTTCGAAAAAATGTAGCGATGGCCACAAAAATAATTAACTCAAAGCGTATTGCTGTTCATACCTGACGAAATGAAAATGTCGTATTTTCCGACATATTCCTATAAACCATTATATAAAAATGGCACCTTAATCCACACTGAAATTAAAAAGATACATTCAACAACAATTTCAATTGCTGTTTTCTTTTCTCAGATAGTTTTGCTCTGCCACGCTCCCAATGAAACACAGTAGTTGCGTGACAGCCAACTTTTTCAGCAAGTTCTTGTTCCAGTCCTGTATACATACGGTAAACTCGCAGCTTCCCTCCATCGGTTTCGAACGTCTCAAGGGAGCAGTAACCCAAGAACTCAACTAACCGTAACAAAGATGAGGCTTTCTCTACGGTCGAGCAGGTGTTAACCCATAGTTTGTATATTGCGCGGCACACTACCTGCTGGATGAATTTGGGCAAACAGCCTGTCTCTAAGACAGAGCACAAAGCTTTTGTCTTCTCTGTTGTGAAGCCAAACCCACAACAATTAACCAAGAGTTTTTCTTTTCCCCATAGCTTTATTTCTGTATCTATCGCGCCAATCGCTGTAGCTAAATCTTCTTTTGAAATACCGTGGTGCTTTCGATAAAAGAGGGTTTGTGCGTCAGCAATTGAGAGGCTTTTTCTGCGGGGCAGTGATTCAGAAAGCTAATAATTATTAGTATATACGTTAATAACGCGTCTATTTTGCCACTTTGAAACTGTGTGCATGCAGAGATCAAGCCTATCTGCGAGCTCTGTTTGAGTGAGATGTTCTTCAAGTCGTTTTTTCTTAATGTGATCTGCTAAGGTATCGAGTTTTTTGGGGAATCCAGAAATAGGCTTATTAATCAATAACTTAATAGGTTTAAGCATTTCCGGTAACTTAGCACTGAACGGGTGCCCTTGTGGTTATTTTGGCAGTGCCTCTAGCAAACATCATTGCCGCTGTTCGCCCGACCAAGTGCGCCGTTACCGTCAAAAAATATCGGGGCCTTTATTAGATAGAATTGATTTACATGTGCCCGTTGCACATACCACTGTTAGTTAATTACAAAAACTTTCTAATGGTGAAAAATCTGAGGATATTAAACAGCGGGTAATAGCGGCAAGAAGAAAACAGCTGGC